>JAJDFE020000498.1:0-28216 GCA_021527465.2 Geoglossum glabrum | reverse complement strand
CTCTGCAGGAATGATCATAAAGCTCTATGTTTCATGATGCGAGGCGTTAGCTGCAGACTGCTCTATCTATTATCGGATGTAAAGGGTTGGGGAGATATCGAGAAGTTTTCCTCGAGGAAAATCTACGTTGTAGAGTATGGCAGCACCTAGATAGATCATTGCCATAGTAATGAGAGCGGGAAGCGGAGCGGCAACAGGATCCCAGAATTACATAATCACATGAGCCGCACAACCGGGTCGATACGCAGGGCGGCATCGCTCACCCTCTGATATCACCACATCACCATCTCAGTGACGAGTTTCCACTAGCCATGATAACTCGCCGATGATAGTCTATGGACTCTCCCCACATCGTTCTACTGGTATTCCTGCTGTTATTTTTCTTCCTCTCGCCAGACAGCCAGCAACCCAGCCCGTCGCAACGAGTTGAGCTCGATAATATCATCGCTGAGGAGCGCCATGCACTCGAAGTCTTACGCAGCTCCCGTTACGGGGACCTAGATGCTAGCCAAGGGAAATGGCTAAACATCACAGGGTTTAGAGAGGGTGACGGGCTAGCTTGGGATGTGCTGTTAGCTGTCAAGGAAAGGGCGTGGGAGCAGTTAAAGTACGTTTTAGGCGACAAGGGCATTCGGAACGTTAATGAACTGGATGAATCCGCTGTACCTGAAGGCGTTGGTGATGGGGGGAGCACCGGAAACCATCTACAGGTGAACGAAATTCAGATACCACTCTACCGGAACGTTACCGGCATCGTCCATGGATTGTGGACGCGTTCGCGGTTGTCCCGGGGCCTACACCCACCACGGACCAACCTCACGACTTTGGCTCCCGGGGCCGGGTTCAAATCTCGAGGCTATGACAGAAACGTTACCGGGTCTAGCGGGAAACTTCAACTTCGGCTTGATGAGAAGACAGGAGAGGAATTGATATTCGGCGGCAGCCTCGTAAGAGAGATTGGTGGGACCATGACGCTGCGGGACGAATCGTCCCCAGGAGATGGATGGGAGATTAGCCTGCATGGCGTCCATTTCCAGAGCTTCGGGGGTATAGTTCTTACGACGACCAGCGAGAAGTGAGTTTGGCGCCATTTCTTAAAAATACTCTAAATATCTAATGAGAATCGTTCAAATAGATTTGCCGGCCTCTTTGCTCTGCCCCATTTCTCCCTATCCCCCCACACCTTTTCCCTGGCCCAAAGCTTGTTGAATAAGACCTTGTCTTCTACCGTCTTCGAGCAGGAGTCATCGATATCTACCAGCCCGATATACCTTTGGGCTTCTTCGCCTAACCATCCATCCGACGTTCTATTCCCTGCCCCACGTTGCGAATACGTCGTGTACCTCCAACAGGACCCACTGGAACTAACAGCAGGCGGGATATCCTTATCGACAGTGAAGTTAATTGAGGATGAGTTACGTTTTCCAACGGGCGCTCCTATTCCAAGTGCACCACAAATGGCAATGTCCATGACACTCTTCTCCCCGGATTGTGGATTTGTGCTCGAGTCTATAGGGCCACCGGAGTTTGCGACGCCCTCAGGCGACCATTTGCGGGGGCCAAAGATTGAATCGTACCTGTGGCTTGCGAAGCGTTTCTCATCACTTTTCGCTACCACCTGTGGCCTACAGGTTCTTCTTCTCATTAGGCAGATGAACGAGGCTTCGACACCGTCTACCGTTAGTCGTATCAGCTTCTATACTATTGCGATCATGGCTATGGGGGATGGATTTGTGCTCATGGGCTTCCTAACGGTGGGAATTTACATTGACGCGGCATTTTTAACGTTGTTCAGCACAGCCTTCATCGCATTCCTCTCAGTCTGCGTCTTCGGAATGAGGTTTTTAATCGCTATTTGGCGCGTCCAGGCACCCGAAAGACGGGAAAGGGAGAGATCAGCTAGCGGTTCGCCGGGCCAAACAAGACAAACGCCTACAGCAGCAACCACAATAACAGGAACCCTTCCGCCTCCAGTCACAGCTCGTTCAAGTAGCGCAACGCCTGTAGTCACGCCTGTGGTCTTACCTCCTGACCAGGACCTTGCAGCTGCTGAAGCTGAGGACAATGCTGCTACTCAAAACACCAATCAGGGCACAACCACTAATCCGCGTAGCGCAGTCAGCACTCTTTACTCTCGCTTCTACTTTATTCTCCTTGGGCTGATATTCTTGTCACTCCATGCCACGTCTTGGCCCCAAACGCCCCGCTCAATCTACGCCAATATCCTGGCTTTCACTTATCTCTCGTTCTGGACACCCCAAATCTACCGTAATGTCATGCGTAACTGCCGCAAAGCATTGCGTTGGGATTTCGTGATTGGACAGAGTATCTTGCGCCTTGCACCCATCGTCTATGTGTACAGCGTCCCAAATAATGTCATGTATATCGAGACAGACCGCCGCGTTGCTATTGCCCTCGCTGCCTGGATCTGGGTGCAGATATGGGCACTAGTTAGCCAGGAGGTGCTTGGCCCACGATTTGTCGTACCCAACGGCTGGGCACCACCAGCCTATGATTATCACCCCATATTACGGGAAGACGATTTGGAGAGCGGCACTACAATGCCAATTGGCTTTACACAGGTTGAAGAAGACACAAGTAAGTCTAGCTCGGGAGTGATTGCGACAGGGTCATCCATGAGGACTGGAGGCAAGAAGAGATGGGATTGTGCAATCTGCATGCAGGACATCGAGGTTCATATAGTGCCTGCCGGGGTTGGCAGCGGAAGTGAGATAGCCAGCAGCGCTTCTGCAGGACTTGGAAGTGGCATTTTGGGGCGCAGAAGCTATATGGTGACGCCGTGTCGGCATGTATTCCACAGCGAGTGTCTAGAAGGCTGGATGCGGGTTAGGTTGCAGTGTCCTATCTGTCGGGAGACGCTACCGCCACTGTAAGATAGATAGATAGGTAGCTCGTATTCCAGGGTGTGGTGTCTCAGCGCAGCTCTGCGAACTCCAGAAGGAAAGGACATGGATGCACGAGGCAAGATGCGAGGCAGCAGAAAACAAACTAGAGCACCGGCGCCAAAGGAAGAGCAAAGTACAGCATAATAGTCGGTATGTACAAAGAGCCAGAGCAGAGCCAAAGCCAGAGCCAAAGCCAAAGCCAAAGCGAAAGCCAAAGCCAGATAAAGATATGGATCTCGCCCGAGTCCGAGAGGAGAAGCGGGTCGCGATAGCGAGCGAGAGATAAGACACAGCAGCACCATACCCCAGCCCTGCACAGAGATTGCCGTGCATGGCCAGTCGACCTTGCGTCCTGCCAAATCTGGGCCAACTGAGACCAAACAGCTGAGCCTCAGCTCTCTTTAAACGTCAGGCCAGCCGCTCTTGATTCCCCGTCCCCCGAAAGTTTTTGTCTGGTCTAGGACTGCGGGAAGCCATGGCGGCAAGCTACCAGCTCCCGCCCATATCGTCAGTTCCAGCGCTCGCTGCCGAATCTCGCGCTGCTATTCTGGACGCTCTGTTTGAGCCCAGTGTGCCGTTGCACACGCTGTCCATCAGCAGCTTGGCTGAAAATACGTTTAGGTCCTATGACGAGCTGGTCGCGGCCGTGGGGCGGCGGCTCGAACAGCTCCTAGAATCAACCAGCACCAGTGATACCGAGTGGTTAGATAAGATCTTGAGTGCTCACCCGAGGCTGGGGGAGAAGAATGTGGAGAGCGCCTTGAGTCGTGGGGAGCAGGCGGGCTTGAATCAGGGTGGCAGCGCCGACAGTGAGGAGTTGAAGACTTTAAACGAAGATTACGAGAAGGTCTTTCCTGGTATGCCCGTAAGAAGGGGGGCTATTCCGTGCTTCTAGCATGAGAGCTAACCTCCTTTCTGCGTACAGGGTTGCGATATGTGTACGTCCCACTCCGACACTGTCACTGCCTTCCCTGCTCCCCTGCCCACTGATATCGGGGTTGCTTAGCGTCTGGGTCAATGGAAGAAGCCGGCCAACAATCATGGAGGATATGCGAGCACGTATCAAACGCTATGATATAAAACTGGAGAGGGTGGAGGCGATTAAGGTTGAATATTCCCCAACCTATTATGTCCTGCTTTATCACTAATTCCATCCCCCAGGCCATGTGCGACATTGCATTGGATCGCGCCAGAAAATTATCACCGACAGTGCCAGACGAGTGAATTACCAGACAGGAAAGTGCCCGAATACACGAGAAATCGACGAGCACCACCGTCGCACAATATATATCCAAATGACAAAACCCCTCCAAGTCCATATAGCCCATGCAGATAATACACCGTTGCGGATGCAGAAGTCCGACGATTGCCACGATATCCATTAAACTCCAGTAATGACCTCAATGCCAGGGCATAATTCAGTGCCCTGCTGAATTGCGGAAAAATCAACGACTTAGGCAAACTGGACAAAACATAACTCCTTTTGCCGCTGTTTTTCTAGTATCAGTTCAACTTCCTTCTCGTCTGGTGGACTAGGTGGTCGTCGAGGCTGTGGGAGTGAGTTGTAATCTGCATAGTCTGGTTCCACAGGCTCAAGAATGTTGAAGTCGCTGTACACCAATGGACCGTCCTCATCACAGCACTCGTCGTTTAATTCGTCTTCCATGTCAAGAATATCATAGTTGGACAGACCCAAAGGAGAGGGTGGAAGAGGGATAAATTGCCGGCGAGGCATCTGCGTGATGGGATTTTGCTGTCTTCTGCGAATCATGTCAGGGTACCAGCTAGGGGACAAGAAGAGAAGGACCCTTACACTGAGACCCGCCCCTTTGCCTCTGTCTCAGCGATATGCTTCCTGACCCGATTCATTATTGCTGCTTTCCTCAGCAAATTCCGTCCTAACGCCTTCTGCTTCGCCCATACTGCAATCTTCGACGACCCTCGGTCGACAATATGTGTTGGCGGCGCAGAGAACGGTCGGCTAAGTCTGGATGTGATTAACATAAGCCGTAGCCTCCGTTTCTTCTTCATGAATCCGCCTCTGCTTTCACCATCGATGTCGGCCAGAGGTCGGTGTCTCTTGCGAGTGTTTTGTGCAGGCTGCTGAGCAGGTCGAGGGGACGAGGGACGAGAAAAGGAGAATCGGTTCGAGCAAGGCACAGTAGCAGAAAAGGTAAAGACGTCCGCCTGGGCGTCCCTTTCTACTATACTCTCAAAAAAAGGCATCTGTAGAAGTACTTCAATTGGCGTTCTTCTGTTCATCACGCGACACTCGCTCCCGGCAGCTCAATGGATCGAGTTATCTCATTCTTCGTGGACAGTCACTCCTTGAGTCTCAGTATAGCCTAGTTGTGTGAGAGCGTTGATGGATGTATGATGGAAGATGGAGGAGCATGGGACAGACGGTGTAGGAGGCAAGGAAGGAAAAAGCACGGGGGTGTATGCTTGATATTGGAGAGGGGGTTGAAAACGCGCAGCAGTCCAAGGGCGTCGACGACACCCGAGGGTTTGGGCCGAGAGCTGCGGAATTTGCGGGGGAAGGCGGACGTCGCCTCGTGCGACTTGGGGAGGGCCGGGGAAGGGGCGAGGGCTGGACGAGGGCTGGACCGCGTCGTGCCACTGGTGCTATGCCTTCTTGATCACAACAAGCGAGCTGGCGAGCAAAATCTTAAGTCGCAGCGGCTACGGTCTCACTCTGGGACGTGATTCGGAGGCTGTTCGTCAATTAGGTAAGGGAATGGGTTGTGCATACGGAGCGCGCTGCTCTCCAGAGTTAGTAGCGTCGGAGCGTCTAGGCAACAGTGTCCAGAAACCCCGTCGAATGGGCGTTGGGCGGATGGTTCGGGGTGTGGGTGAATTTAACAGCTCAGATTCCTCGATTCCAGGGTGAGAGTCTAACTCGAAAAGTTGGAAAGGCTTGTCGGTGAGTTGCAACGTGCTGCTGTAGTACATATGTATGTAAGTGTCGTAATAGCATGCAGTCGCACTCTACCCCAGGTTCCCTCCACGTTCCCTGGCGGAACCGCAACACCTGGCAGTGGCAGTGGCAGCGTCGGCCAGCGGTTTCTCGCATGTCAGCCTCGCCAATCTCGAGTAGAGTGCGCTTCATCTGGCGGGCTCACAACAGACATGGCAGCCCGCCAGTCCTCTGCCTCGACCGCGATGGCCGTGCGAGCATGTCCAGCCGCAAAGTACTTGTACAACCCTGCCCTGCCCTGTACTGTACTCCGCGTTCTGGCCTAGACGCCTCTCTCGTGGAAATTGCTGGCGTCGAGGATGCGCCACCTGTCTGGGGCCCTTGCTGCTTTTTCCCCGCACACCACTACTTCGAGAAGTGGTGAGACCGCTAATTCCGAACCGCGCACCTGACCCTCTGCAACCATTGGAGCAGGCTGTTTCTATTCCGTAAGCACTTCCTCAGTGTTGGCCCTTCGGGTGAATTCGCTCTTCCGGACGTGTTCAGCGCCTCCACGCGCGAAATTGCGTTCTCAATCTCATCTCAACTCATCGGCGATGGCAGCAGCCTCTTGCCGCAAGCGGACAACTGCGGCTTTTTTTACGTTACCCGTATATTCATTCCTGCCAAGCGTTAGGTCATGTCTGGGAAGCGGTGTGAGACTCAGAAAGTGGCGGGCACGCGGCACGGAACAGACGTACATACATGTAGTAGTTTGCGCACAACGACAACTGGCTACTACGTACACGTGGTACTACGTAGTACACAGTACAGTAGTTGCGAGTGCTCCGTAGCGTATATTGTGAAAAAAAACAATATTGTACTAAGTATATCTACCCCGTGCGTAGTACCGACAGCGCAGGGCTCATCCTCACCCTCTCCCCAGATCTACATACATAGTCCCATGTGCGCCCTGACTTGGTGAACCCGGTAATGGGAGTTATCCCCACTGGGTGCGCGAACTTCGTACAACATACACGGTGTACGTAGGGTGTTGACTTTTAGTCTCTGCCCACCGACATGCACACAAGCGAGTATGGGAAGGTATTCCAAATCCGCAGCGACAGGCTTTGGGTGGGCCTGAGCCGCGGGCCGCTGGCGGAATGAAGTTTCATATCATTTAGGGCATACCCTCTGAAACCGTCCCGCCACGCCCGCGTCCCGACAATCCCGACATCCTGTCCCTTGGTGTCATCATCATCACCATCATCATCACGCACCCGACAACTCGACGTGCACATGCAGCCGATTTAACTCCTGCTATCCTCAACCGCAGAGCCATAGCAGTATAAGAACTAGAATACAAGCCTCCTCAATAGATCCCAAGACGCCGCTCTTCGAGAATGACTAAGCTTACGCCCCCCCTACATTGATTGTGCCTCGGTCGGGAGCACAGCAACCGACAGTCCGACCTATGACGTGGATGTTGGGTAAGCCGGCAGCATGCAAATGGGCTTTGGTGGTTGTGTTGTGTTGTGTTGGTGGTAGGCGGACCCCAAAACCCCGTGCAATGTCTGTTGTATCGTGTCTCGTATCAAGACGTGTCGACATTGGCCGAGAAATCGGCCATCACCCTCCAAAGTACCAAGGAACCGGCGCTCGGCTTCCTGTCATCCGAGATCAGATTCAGCCGCATACAGTGCCTCCCCAGCCTGTTTCCACCATACCATCCGCCGGGGCCCGGCCGGCACCAAAAGGGTTCGTTAAAACGCCTGTCCTCTTCAATCCCTACTCTACCTGGGGCGGAATTGGTGGCTGGTACTGCAGTTACGATGGATGCCGTGGCCAACGTTGGCGATGATAATGATGGAGATGGACTGGCCACGTCGGCACCATCCGCAGAAGGTTCGCTGTGATATTGCATCCGTCGCATTGCTTTTGGCGATGTTGGTGTTGACGGAATAGGACAGCAAGACAACAAAATGTGGTGGCGCCTGGTGGAAATATCCCTACGAATAAACTTGTACGGAACCTCAGAGAGAATGGAGCAACTACACCGCGTGCTAAGGAATCGCCGAACGCGCGTGGCTCTGATACAGACCCATCATCACGCGTACGTCTACCTATCGTCTGCTCGCATTTGCTGGGTACTCGTAGACTCCGAAGCTGAATGCCTTTCTTGCCTGGTCATATGTAGCACACTCTAAACCACACTCGCTCCGATAATGTTGTCGGGCAAACCCTCCATACCGGAGATGCCCCGAGTCATGACAACGGTGCTCCAGTGGCTGGTACCGACGCTGCGAGTGTGGGGCGCAAACCATTGGAGCAGACCCGAGCAGAAACAGTTGGTACAAGCACAGGCAAAGAGAAGAAGTAAGACCGTCCGTGATTAGTTTTCCATCACATGCTGCTTCCTCATGTCTTCCGAGCGGATGCATGTTCTCAGGAAGGTTTTGTGCTATCCGTCCATCGTTGGTCCGGTAGACAGAATGAGATCAGCTGATAGTGTGTAGGAAGGGCGTATCATTCCTAAGCCGATTCATAGGGGGCAAGAAGAAGGATCCTTCCTCCGATTTTGACGAGGATGAATCCGAGATAGGAGACAGGAGGACTGAAGGGCTAGATGCCCATGTCTTCTCCCAACCAATCGGGTATACACCACAGTTTCCACCGCCCCCTAAGTATATCAAGGTCAGATCACGAGACAATCAAGAGCGCCACTTTAACCGGGTGTTCCTGGCCCAGGAGCTCTTCAGGAAATCCGTGTATGGGGTTCCCTCAAAGGCGGGCGCATTAGGGGGAGCCACGGATGCTATCTGGTCGATGGAGTTCAGTAAAGACGGAAGATATCTCGCAGCAGGAGGGCAGGACACTGTCGTGAGGGTTTGGACAGTAATCTCAACACCAGATGAAAGAGAGGAACTTGAAAAAGAAGGGGAATTCAGTTCCATCGACTCTAGTGGGTATGGTGTTCGGCTAAAGGCGCCGGTCTTCAAGGGAAAGACTGTCCGAGACTATCAAGGTCACACGGGGGATGTGCTAGATTTGAGTTGGAGCAAGGCAAGCCTACCAGGAAGTAGGGGGGAGGGGGGGCGAAAACCCTTTTGCTAATGGCAATGCAGAATAACTTTTTGCTCTCTTCATCGATGGATAAGACTGTCAGGCTCTGGCACGTGAGCCGTCCAGAGTGTCTCTGCTGCTTTAAACATACCGATTTCGTCACCTCTGTTGCGTTTCACCCGCGGGATGACCGTTTCTTCTTGGCCGGCTCACAGGATTCCAAACTCCGTCTCTGGAGCATCCCCGATAAAAGTGTGGCATTTTGGAACCAGCTGCCGGACCCGATAACAGCAGTCGCTTTCACGCCGGATGGGACAACTTCGATCGCGGGTTGCTTGACAGGCCTGTGTCTATTTTATGAGACTGAGGGATTGAAGTATAATACCCAAGTTCACGCGAAGTCAGCCCATGGCCGCAATGCAAAAGGAAGCAAGATTACTGGACTAGAGGCAATTAACTATCCGCCAGAAGACCCAAATGGAGAAGTCAAGCTACTAGTGACAAGCAATGATTCAAGGGTGCGCCTATACAATCTCAGAGATAAGAGTCTGGAGATGAAATTTAAACACCACGAGAATGCCTCCAACCAAATTCATGCGAATTTCAGCGATGATGCTAAGCATGTAATTTGTGGCAGCGAAGATCGAAAAGTTTATATCTGGAGTACCGGGCCCTTAGAGGGTGAGAGAAAGGATAGGCGGCCGCTCGAGTTCTTCGAAGCCCATTCCTCTATCGTCACTTCAGCTTTACTCGCACCTACAAAGACGAGGCAGCTATTGGGAAGCTCAGAGGACCCAATTTATGACCTATGCAACCCACCGCCAGTTACGCTAGTCAATAGATCGGATTCCCGCGCATCGTCCAAACCACAAACAGAAAGAAGCTCCGAACCTATCATACCGCCAGCGCCCCCGGGTGTAGCTCCTGGACCCCCTACGAAGCCGGAGGAGTCACCCCTATACCTTGCCCGCAGTACTCACTGTAGCGGCAACATTATTGTAACTGCAGACTATATGGGTAGGATAAAGGTCTTTCGGCAAGATTGTGCCTATCAGAGGCGTCGCAGTGATTCTTGGGAGACATCTTCAACATTTTCCAGAAAGATCAGCACCGGGGTCCTAGGACGGAGCGCGAGTATCGCGACAAGAAATAGCAACAGATCGAGGCGCAATTCGTCTTCCAACCAGCTACCTACAGACCGCATTCTTTCCTGGCGGAACTCGATTGGGAGCAATGTAAGTTTAGATGGGAGTTCGCGAGGTGGCAGTGGAAGGCAGCGAAGCACTTCCCCTCGCAAGTCGACCGGCCACTTCTCCTACCCATCTACACCTACAAGAGCTCCACCGACTTCAGTTCTCGCAACCAGCCAACCGTCACCAATCTATAACAATACCCCGCCAGGTGTCCGCGAAACCCCCGCCAACAAGCCGTCTAAATTAAGGAACCAAAGCAGCGCAGGTCAATCTATTGTCGCTCGGTTTGACAGCCAGCAAGAGGCTGACCCACTTATGGTCCAGGAGGGCGGGCAGTCGTTCGCCTTCTGGAATACCCTGACCTGGAAAGCACAAAACCCCTTGGGTAAACAAGACCCGGAGAAGCTCGGCCCCCCACCAAACAAGCGGTCAAATTCGGCTAGTCCACTAAGCTCGGAGGAGGAGAGCAACGCTGGAGACTTTGTGACGAGCGGCGAGAGTGATGGCGAGGCATTGAAGTGCCAGAAGTGTGGAAGTTCGAGTTTTAGGGCCAGAACAAATAAGGGATCTTCAGGGCAACGATTAGTGTGCACGAGTTGTGGTAGGCCCGCATAAATTTTTATGCCTTTCTTCTGTCCTGCGCAGCCTAAGTAAATTTCACTGTTCCCCTATTCCCTTTCTGGCGTCCATGGCGCGAAGACGGCCGACGGTTAAGTCGAGGGCGTTTTTACCATTGGCGTATTGTACGGTGGGGGTGCGTGTGCTCAAGGCGTTGACGGTAGCCTGTGTTTCTTCCAACATACCCAGGATAGCAAAAAAAAAAAAATTTTCATGAATGCCGTTTAACGTTCAAAAAAAATTCCAGGATAACCCACTCCTCCGCACCTTCGCAAAAACATGCTGTAACCGTTACAGCAACTATCTTTTCCAAAAGCATACTGTAACCATCACAGCAACTACCTCCCCCCTCCCCCCCCCCCCAAAAGCATATTTAACCATCACAGCAACCATCCGCAGCGCCATCGCCACCGCAGTCCAGAGTCCCAGAATCCGGGCGTAAAGAGAAACAAACGGGTAAGAAGAACCAAAAAAAAAAAAAAAAAAAACCGGCGATTTAGTAGTACCCATGGGTCTTGTATCTGAACTTTTTTTTTTTTTACCCAGGGGTTTTGTTGCGTGAAGATTTTTTATCCGGAGAATATTTCCGCAACGAACTTTTTCGTCTAGAGAATTTTTTTTTTTTTTCTGCGCGAAGATTTCTATCCAAAGAATATTTCCGCATCAAGATCCTATCTAAAGAAAAAAAAAATTTTCTGCTTGGGGATTTTGCCTTGGGGGGGGGGTTTATTTAAAAAAATATTCTCAAATCTATTCTTCCTTTTCAGTGGGTTTGGAATCTATGGGAAAAAGAGTCACGAGTTGGGAGGAGAGAGAGGAGAGTAGGCTTTGGTGATTTCTGAAATTATGTATATATATATCCTCATAATACGCGTGATATACCCGCCCTTGCTATATTGTGTGGTGGTGTGATGCACTGTGACTGGGGGGGGGGGGGTTTGGCTTCGTTGGGAAATCTTGGATGAAACTTGACTGCTGTGCTTCTGGATTTTATTATATTATCGTTGTACATATAGAGAATTCTTTCTGGGGAAAGAGCCTCCATATACGGAGGAATTAAATTGATACTACTCTGCCTCTCAGCTAATATCGACAAGGCCGATAAACAGCCTCAGTCTCTTCCTTTTCTCCTCCGCACGCCCGGCCGTGGGCTGGCCCAAAGCCTCAAGGATGGGTACAAGATCGGCCCCTATTCAAGAACTGAAATCAGAAAAGTGCTTAGCTATAACAACAAAAGCATATACATACCCGAAGTTTCACCTAGAGCGGAAGATGTGATGGGGAAATTTGGGATCGCCACGCCAGTCGTCTGATTGACTAGGGGGGTAAAGGTTTGGTCCGGTGTGGTGATGCGGCCATTCTGCAGTCTTGCATAGTAGTTTGAGTCCCTAAAGAGACTAGTTAACAGGACAAGTTGTGGAAAGCTTGAAAATACTGACCTTATGGTAGCTTGGAGTCTAAGCGTTGTTATTTGGTTCCTTACGTCTGTAAATTCGTCCCTCATCTCATTCCTGAGGTCCACAACACTGGCTGAGAGTTGATCGAGACGGGCCAGTATCGCCACTCCGCCATCGATGGCTGGCAGGTTCGTACATAGTGTCAACTCTTCGATGAATGTTGTGGCGCCCTGTACCATTCGAGGAATATTTGGCTGGGCCATGGTTGTAGTTGGCAAGGTTTTTGGTTGGCGAAGAACATGTATTTATTCCTAGATCTACTAAGCGGGGCAGGTCATGCCTGCCTAAACCGCATCAGGTAATTCCCCGGCAGGCAGTTACATACATACACGCTTTTTTTGTGTGTTGGGGGGGAGGGACTTGAACGCCTTTGAGATGCAGAGCTGGTGCTATAGGAGTAGGGGTTGCCTCGAGGACAAATAGCGGGACATGCGAAATCTAAAGGAGGCCTTATTAAATATTAATCTACAGCATGCGGATCTGGCAGCCAGAACACCACCTCCTTGTCCGCGCTAGCAAAGATATTATGTCGGGGGTTGAAGGCTACCACTGCCCCACGCGACCCTTTGAAATCTAGCTCATGCTCGGGCTTCAGCACGAGGTCCTGGGAGGGTTCCTTTTGTGTGTCCCACACGTACATGTTGTCCTCGTGGGTCCCGCCGATGATAAAACGGCCGTCAGGCGTGAAACATACGTCGCCTTGTCCTTGCACCCCCCCGTCTTGGCGACCTGGTGCCGCGCGTGGGGGTGATGCATTTGACTTGCGGTAGCAGAACGCCCTTAGGTTACCATTGAAAGCATCGAGAAGGAAGTGTCCTGCCCCATTGGTGGCGACTAGTATGCTTTTCCCGTCATTTGAGAATTCGACTTTTGTCCAATCCCGCCCGACGCTCTTGGGTGTGAATCTCTGCTCGAGCTCGAGGAGATCAAATGTCGTAAAGGGGGCCTTGTCGTAGTTTCTGAGGTCGTAGAGTAGGACAGTGGATGTTGATGGGGAGGCGATGGCGATTACAGACGCGGTAGGGTCGAAGGCTGCAAGGTAGGGAGAGTGGAGGAGGAGCTTGCCATGGGCGTGAGCAGAGTTGAGGGACCAGAGGAGGACAGTGTTGTCGAGAGAGCCGGAGATGAATTCGTCGCCGCCGGGGGAGATGGCAAGGCAGGTTACGGGGGCGGTGTGGCCCTTGAAGTAGCGGAGGAATTGGTTATCGTGCGTAGAGAGGTAGCGAATGGTATCTTAAGGATGGGGTTCTATTAGTGGCTGTGGTGATATGGTTGAAGGAGAGAGGGGCAAGACAAACCGTCAACTTTCGTGCTTGCGTAGAGAACACAGCTGCTGGAGTGCGTGAACCGTGCGAGATGCGCCCCGTACTTCTTGCTGGGGAGCGTCTTGCTGAGTTTTCCCTCTCTGCAGTTGTATAATTGTATCGTTTCGTCGCTGCATGCGGCGACTAGCAACTCGCCCGTATCATCGAAATCGAGGGATGTGATGTAGCTCTCTGATGATTCAGAGCGGAATTTCTAGCGGCCAGAAACACCAGAGCCGGTATGTCAGTAGCTGGGCCCTCTTTCAGGTGGTAGTTTTTACATCGATTGGGCTATATCTAACTGGCTTTCGTACTTACGGTGGTTGGACGATATGTAGCTATCACATCGGATATTTTGATGGTCGGTGGCCCCCCAGACGCCCCAGCGGCCTGAGCCTGAACAGCCATTATGTGAGACTACGCAACTCTAGGAGAAAGCTGAGAAGTCGCCGAAACTGCTCAAACGCTTAAGATGCCGGTATCATCAGTTATATGACTTCAGCGCTCTTTCAATGGGGGTGTTTGCGGTCAAGCAAGTTGATGACTAAGAGAGACATTTGAGGGTGGACCGACGGGTGCCGGTGATAAGTGTTCCGACCACAAAAAGAGTGGAAACGGCAGGTCGCAGCTGAAAATTCGCCATGGTGTGAACAATCTCAGCTTCTCGCACGCCAACTTCGGGAAGCCGACGACACCAGTGAGCCTAGGACTGCTGGGGATACCTGAGAAATTGGTTTTGGAGACAAGTCTATAGGCCCCTTCTGCGCGGGACGCTGCGAAATGTCTACCACCGTTGGGTAAGCGGTTCCTTCTCCTCACGATGTCTTGCTAAGCGGCCTGGCTCTATAGGGCTTTTATTGCTGGTGGCATAGCAGCGTGTGGAGCGGTCACGGTCACCCATGGGTTCGAGACGGTAAAGATTCGGTGAGCCTCTCGATTATTCTCCCCTCGCGGGACCAGCGTGGAATGGCTAACAGGTGTCTAGATTGCAATTACAAGGCGAGCTGCAGTCAAAAGCTGAAACCCAGCGTTTATACAAAGGCGTTTTGCATGGCGTTCGGGTGATCTTAAAGAATGAGGGGCTTAAGGGTCTGCTACGTGGTCTCGGATCTGCTGTTGGTTTTTGTCCGCCCTGGCGTTTGCCCGGTTTCTTGCTGGCGGAACCCTGCTGATGGAACCCTATTGAGGGAAATAGTATATCTACCAAATGACCCTGAATGGCTGCCGGCTTGGCTTTTATGAGCCTCTTCGTCAAGGGTTGACCACCGCCCTGTATAGCGATGCAGCAAAACAGTCCCTTGGCATCAATATCTTCTCCGGCGCTACTTCTGGCATCCTAGGTGCAGCCGCTGGCTCCCCCTTCTTCCTTGTGAAGACGCGTCTGCAATCATACTCTCCCTTTCTTCCCGTGGGTACACAACACCCATACCGGAATGCTTTTGATGGGCTTCGACAGATTCAGCAAACCGAGGGCGTCAAGGGCTTGTATCGTGGGGTCGGGGCAGCGATGGTACGGACAGGCTTCGGCAGCTCTGTGCAGCTGCCGACGTATTTTTTTGCCAAGAGGCGATTGATCAAACATTTCGGCATGCAAGAGGGGCCAACCTTGCATCTCATGAGCAGTTCAGCGAGCGGCTTTGTCGTTTGCTGTGTGATGCATCCGCCGGGTAGGCCCAGACACAGACAAACGGGCGTAGGAGGTGACTAACAATTTTTAGATACAATTATGTCGCGGATGTACAACCAGACGGGTAATCTGTATAGCGGCGTTTTCGATTGCTTGTACAAGACAATCAAGACGGAGGGCCTTTTGGCAATCTACAAGGGCTATTTTGCACATCTAGCCCGGATATTACCGCATACTGTACGTATAATATTACCTATCATACTGGTTCCGGGCGCTATGCAACGTATGAGATATGCTAATCTTGCCCGATCTTTCAGGTTTTGACCCTCTCGTTGGCGGAGCAAACGAACAAGCTGATGCGGAAAGTCGAGAACCGTATATTACCGAAGTCGGCGGAGGAGAAAGAGGAGGGAGAGAAGATATGAATAGTTAATAGTTATGACGGGTAGTATCGATATCATGTATAAATAACACTCTGCTGCTGGAGTATTGCAGAAGGTAGAAGGTCGCAGGTCCCAGAGATGTGCGAGGGCTTTGTTGTTTAACTTAGACTAGATCTTTTTGTGTTGTCGAGATGCTCTTAAATTTGAGATTGCAGGCAAGGTACAGCGTGCTGGATCGATGATTTGCAGATTGAAGATTGACCAGCTTCCAATCCGGCGGCGACTTGGCGCGTCGCTGACTTTCGCGTGTGCACGTGCCATAACAGCGAGGTTTTGGGCTTGGCGCGAATTACACGCGTTTCTCGATGACTTAAAAACCGGCCTGCCTCACACTCGACCTTCCTCCTCCCCAGCAGCACCACCAGCGACACTCGACACTCGACACTACACATACAGCTCGTCTCCTGCTTTCTCATCTTATTGTCACGTTCAATCTCTTTCCTGTTGTCGTCCATTGCAGCATCTTTACCCGCAATGCCTACCCAAGTTACCCCGTCGAAGCAGGTGAGTGCCGCGTTCATGCCTGTGGTGTTTGTGTGCCAATTCTAACCAGCTTGTCTTAGGCTGTGTCTGGCATCGAGGCTCTTAAGATGGCAGATAGTCCAGTAAAGAAGCTGAGCTTCAATTCTACCGGCAAGGAGAACCTCGGGGAAACCACTGCTCAGGTTCACGACGAGGCCACTACGCTTGTAGTCGAGAAGCCAGCCGTGGCATCTACCATCAAGCCTGAGGAAGCCGACGAACCATTGCTCCAGGAAAATCCCCACCGCTTCGTACTCTTCCCAATCAAGTATCATGAGGTTCGTGTTTGTGTCTTGACGCGTCACGCGTAAAGTGGTTCCGTGAACTAATACTATTCTCAATTAGGTCTGGCAGATGTACAAGAAGGCCGAGGCATCTTTCTGGACGGCTGAAGAGATTGATCTCTCCAAGGACCTGCATGACTGGAATGATCGCCTTAACGATGATGAACGCTACTTCATCTCTCACGTCCTTGCCTTCTTTGCTGCCTCTGATGGAATTGTGAACGAGAATCTTGTTGAGAGGTTCAGCGGTGAAGTTCAGATTCCCGAAGCACGATGCTTCTATGGATTCCAGATCATGATGGAGAATATCCATTCTGAGACCTACTCTCTCCTCATTGATACATACATCAAGGACCAGAAGCAAAGAACTTACCTCTTTGATGCTATTGACACTAGTATGTTTCGCATTTATGTATTCGCGACCATTCTTCTAATGTGACCTATAGTTCCTTGCATTCGCAAGAAGGCCGAGTGGGCTATCCGTTGGATCCAGGACAAGAGCTCGACGTTTGCCCAGCGCCTGGTCGCCTTCGCTGCGGTCGAGGGTATTTTCTTCAGTGGCTCTTTTGCATCAATCTTTTGGCTTAAGGTATGCTCACCGGTTTGCGCTTTGGGAACGTCCTTGCTAATTGATAATTAGAAACGCGGTCTGATGCCTGGCCTCACATTCTCTAACGAGCTAATCTCTAGAGATGAGGGGTTACATACTGATTTCGCCTGCCTTCTGTTCTCACACCTCAATAACAGACCAAGCAAGCAGGCTGTTCAGGACGTCATTACCGAAGCCGTCACAATTGAACAAGAATTCCTTACGGAGGCTCTTCCATGTGCTCTCCTCGGCATGAATGCGACCCTAATGAAGCAATACATTGAATTTGTCGCCGACCGTCTCCTTGTTGCTCTCGGAAACTCCAAGTACTATAACTCCGCCAACCCGTTCGATTTTATGGAATCGATCTCCCTCACCGGCAAGACGAATTTCTTTGAAAAGCGCGTTGGCGATTACCAGAAGGCTGGTGTGATGGCCAGCACAAAGAAGCAGACAGAGACCAGCGGGGAAGAGAAGGTTGAAAACGAGAATGGGGGAGATTTCGCGTTTGACGAGGACTTCTAGATGTAATTCTTGGGGGCGAAACATTCCTATCCCTGTATTATATGGCCCTGCACGCACGATTCTGATGTTCGCGGTACTTTGTCATATTATTTGGTGTGGAGGACAAAGCCACATCCTGGGCCATGAGTTTTCCTGTCAGGAGTTGGGTATGGTTGGTTATTTTTTTTTATCTTTTGGTATTCGAGGCATTCTAGAAGGTAACTACTTTACCGCGCTAGTGAATAAATAAATTTTTATGCGGAGCAACAACGCCCTTTTTGACACCCTGTTACCCGGGCATCTTGTGGCTTAGAAATGAATATAGATATTCTAAAGTCTTAGATATGGGTTGAAAGGATGGATGCGCTCGAGCTTCTAGGGATAACAGCTATGCTCGGGGGTGCGAATCTTGAGGGAGGAAGGGAAGGTAGGCCGTGTGAATAGGGCAAAGTGGGTGGGGTTTCCAGATTGGCTATATGGGGTGGTTGTATGCACGTACATAATGGTTGCTAGTAATCTTCTTTGGTTTATGTACGGAAGCGCTACATAGCGTAATGGAATTACTATGTGTTTCTATAGCATACCGTTTTTGGTCTAATACCGAAGCTCCGGGGGGCCTCTTTTTTAGCTATAATATAGATATATTGGTTTCTTTGGGTGGGAATATGGACAAAAGAATAGAGGGATAGATGGGATGTGATAGGAAGATTGGCACCCTTAAACTCCTGAAACCCTGCGTTGGATTGTGCTTATAAGTGATCTTGCAGACAGAGGGAGAGAGAAAGGAAAGATTAGAGTTTAGTTTCTTATTTCTTTCCTTTCCCTCTCCTTTTTTTTCCTCCCGCTCCGCCACCACCCGTCTTCCCCTCTGCTGGCGTGTTGGTCCTACTACTGGCTTCCGGTACGGGCGTATTTGCCCCCGTGCCTTCCTCCTTGGTAGTTATCGTTGTCGTTGATACATCGCCCATTATTGTGCCTGGACTCCAGCGATGTTAAGCCATTTCCCTCTTACTCCAATGTGAGTGGTGTTGAGTAAGAAAGAGCACTTACCCTCACTAACAGGTAGCCCAGCCATAATCCGCCCTGCTCTGCCTAGACTCGCAACTAGTCTCCCCACCTCGGCCGCCTTGTCGGTCCTGTATTTCAGACACGTCCCCGACGCTGGATCATAGGTTTTCAGTACCAAAGTTGCTGGATTAGTGGGTTTTGGGGGCACAGTTGTGTCAACAGTGGTGCTGGGTTTTCTGGGGGAGGAGGTAGGCCTTTTTTTAGGGTGCGAGTAGCGGGTTGAGATCTTAGTCTGGAGGTGGGTTAGCTGGGATTTGGTGGGGCAGCTGGTGTGCTGGGACGTACCGTTGTGGGGCGGGCCTGGATGAGTAGCGATGACTGAGCGAGCCAGTCGGCAGCGGTGGGAAGGTACGGCATTATTACTATCGTTCGGCGTTATTGCCTTTCAGGAATTACACAAGTCACGGTCCTGGATCTCGAGATCTGTTCTGTGGTGGGGAGGCTCTGTGCGGCTCTTCGGCAGCTCCCGAAGCCCTAAGTGCACGTGGACAACTCAAATGTTGACATCCGGGTCGCCTGTCTAGAAACAGAATGGATGAGGACGAACCTATCGCGCTGAGCCTGCCTACGATGGCTGCGGAGGAACTGGTAATACGGAGTCGTAACCTGTTGGATGAATTGGAAGAGTTTGAGAACTTTCTTGGGACAAAAGGTAGACGTGAGAGGGAGTTGGGAAGTGTAGAGCTGCGGCAATTTAGAAACAGCATAATTGCGGAGGGAAAGTCTCTCAAGAAGGTCTGTCCCTCTAGACGCTGAATGTGTCTGCTCTATCGGTCCTGTGTCGTTGACAATTTTTGTTTTATAAGCTCACCGATGCGGATCCCACGTCGGAGAAGACTGTGCATACCCTCCGTTCCTCCAACCTCCCATTCTATGAGGCAGTCTGGGGAGCTGCGAAGCGCTCTACAGGCCTTGTGGCATTTAACAAACGCTTCTATTGGGAAGCAACTACTGGTAGCATGAGAACAGTTGTCAATAAGAAAGAGAGCCCTAAAGCCCCTGTGGAAACCAAGCGAAGGAATGTACTTGTGGATATAGTATCGCAGGGAGGGCTGGAATGGATAAAGGTATCCACGGTCACGGAAACGCGGTTGCTATTCGATATGGCTAAGGCGGGGTGGGAGGAGCTCTCCGACCAAGATGAAGATTATGGTGGGGGTGAAGGGTACGGCGACGACGGAGTGCCTTCTACTACAGGAATCGGGGATGAACTCTCCCTCGTGAAACTGGCAGAGGAGCTATCCTGTGCTGCAAAAGCAATACGGATACGGTATAGACACCCACGAATACGCTTCGTGCTGCCGAAGATTGCCCCTGGGATCACGCCCGAGATAGATGCCTTGATAGCCAACATTAAGGCAACAGGGGCACAGGTGGAATGTGGGTCCTCGCTCGTCACCAACGACACATCTGTCCCAGCAATAGGAGACGTCGCACAAAACCTCCTTGTGGACCCCTTTGCTAGCTTCTCACCCACCCTCAACATAGATTGCACAATTCTTCTCGCGCTCGTCTCGGACCTCTCTCACGGAGAAATTACGCTCGAGCCGCGCTTCCACCGTGCAATTGTGCGGCAGATCGAGCTTGAGAAGCAGGAAAAGCTTTTACCAGAACTGCTTTTCCCAGCTATGGGCACAAGAAAATTAGTGTGCACGCGCGAGGCCTACAAGCGCATGCGGGAGATCGTAGAGCTAATCGGTACAAGCACCGAGAAGGAAAGGACGTCGCTGCTGGTGGGCGATGACCTAGAGAAGCCGCAGAAGGTTCTCGTGGACGAGTTCCAGGGGCTTTCCGAGTACGAGGTCCCCAGGGATTGGAATCTTCCCATAAAAGTCGTCGAGAGCGACACATCTGCGGGGAAGACGCTACCGCCGTCGGCGGAAATCGTCGCTGAGAACCTGTCGGAGATAAATCAATCGGTATTCCTATTTGGTTGGGCAAGCGGGTGGACTACCATATCCTCCAACCGAACAGTGGCAAAGCTCATTGAAAATCTAGTAGAAGAGCACCGCAAGAGCGATGATGAGATGGGTCCAGATATATGGCTTTGTCCAACGGCACGGAGTTTAGTGGGCAAGGAGAAAAATAGAAAACCTTGAGTGTTAAACAAACAACCTTGTGAAGGGTTTCTAATTCCTTTGCCCATACCGGCTCCGTAAGAAAGTACTTTACGTATACATGGAAACACTTGATACCCAAACTAAACGCCCTTTTCTTCATGCGAAAGGATAAGCAAGAAAATAATATGGAAGCAAGGGATTCGAAGCAATGCCTGAAAGGGGAAGGCTACATGGCTATGTGTCCCTCCCGGTTAGACGGGAACGCTCCGTTGAATTCCGGGGTGATTCGTCATCATCGGACCACTTATCTCCATCCTCGCCGACAGCGAAGATGGGCTCCCCATCGAGAGACTCTCTGTGGTCTCGAGTTGCAGGTTGCTTCAGGCTCTGGGCCGGTTTGGCACCGTCATCCGGCCCCCTAGGGGTTCTGTCACCGTCTCTGTGAGGAGAGTTACCTTCCTCTTCATCGAATGAGCCACCAAACGAAGCAACCTCGAAGCCCTCGTCGTCTTGCGCAATCTATAGCTAGCAATTAGTGAAAGGCTCCACACACGAGCAAACAGCAGAATAACATACCTCATCGCTCATGGCAAATCTGCGGTTGTTGGCTGTTGGCCGCCATAGATATGCCACATAAGTAATATCTACTAGATACACTAGATTTAACCAGCCATCAAGGATGAACCATCTCGTTTTCCAGTGATTGGGTACGAAATCCGGATCAGAACGGCCGGCAAAGGTAAAGGAATTGATAAAGAAGAATCCGAATATGACAAGAATGCTGGCTAAGATGCACCACCAGAGCTTCTTGTACATCATGGCTTTGACGCTCTGCTTCCGGTCGAGCAGATCCTTCATTGTCGTGTTGAGGGCGTTCAGTGTCCAGACGTAGAAGGCAGTCAGTGTACCGGCTAGTGGCAAGACAACCAAAAGTACAAGCGGACCTATATTCGTATTAGTACCCTACTTTTAGTTTAAAGGTGGGAGGCTGGACATACCAGCGCTATCCGGGGTAATTGTAAGGCTTGCTACCGCATATATCACCCCAAAAATGAAGTGTGCAGCAGCCAAACCACGAACGATAAGCATAGTTTTGCCTAGGCTTGGCTTCACTACACCGTAGCCCATGCATACAATAAGAAGTAGGAAAAATGAGAACGAGTTTCTCCCAGCATTTAAAACAGCAACGATAATCATTAGAGCTTTGGCCAATACATTTGATCCATGACGGTTTTGGTAGTCTACCCTCGTTAGAAAAAGTAACCCTATTCAGGGGCAAATTTACCTACCGTAGAACCCCCAAGTCATCAGCATCTCGACGATGAGGAAGACGATGATTGCCGTAATGTAGTTTTGTACGGGCACTAGGAATGTCAGTATCTCTTATACGGGAATATAGATTGTCACATACAAATATCCTGACGATGCTGAACGTAGAGAAAAGCCCAAAACCTATGGGGGGTGTCAGTATTGGCTATGTTGCTAGGGCGGTAGTTTGCTATACGTACGCTCCAATAACGGCATAGGTAATGGTTAGACCGCCGTAAAAGGGGAGTTTCGGAATTTGGGCAGCTGGAAGTTCCCCATACGAGTTCCTAAATACCACTACGGCGCTGTACGAATTTGCAGTGTATCCGTATGTACCAACACAGTAATACCCGGTCCGCTTAATTTCATATTTGATTGGACTCGGGTTATCTTTCAAATGGACTGATTGCGTAGTGATGACTTCCTGAGATTTGCTATTTGCATTCTCACTTAGGATGAATTTTCCGATTTCCGTCTCGTTGCAGTAGTTTTTTTGGACATTTTCTTCGTCGCAGATATACTCTTTCTACAAAGCGAACGCGGGATTAGCTCGGCCGCCACAAACAAAGGGGCGTTGAAACTGACATCAATAGATTCCGGTGTCCGCACTCTCCCGATATACTGTTCATCACGCCATTCGAAGATCACGAAGCTGACGATCGGGTCTGGGTCGCTTTCCGTTGCAGCTTTGTCAAACCTCACTAGGATATACGGCTCTACTGACCCCCCCCAAGCCTTCCGGCTGTACATCCCTAGACATCTTTGCCTATTTTGTTCTTTTTCATCCTATAAACTACCGTTAGTAAGCCGGGTTATAAAAGATATCCAAGTGACCTACAATCTTAACCTCGCTGGGTGCGACTGCTGTCACAACCAGTGCCAACAGAACGAGGGCCTGAAGCCACATATTCATCTTCGCTCGTTATGGAACGGGGCTTGTAGGGGGTAGCAGACTTCTGGAACCGTTCAAAGATGAGAACCTTCTCAGGGTCCTTGAGTAGCCTGCGGAGTCGGGGTCCGGGAGGTCTCCCGAAGCTCGTTTGTGATAGTTGGGCTGGGAGATGTGATGATAGAGACCAGAGCTTCGCCCTTGGCAGCCGGCTACTACATTGGCACGTTTTCGTCTATGCTTGGCAGTTGCTTGGCAGCGACGGCGTATAGCGGCATTCCGCTGCCAAGCCGTCATCATCCATTCCATTTTGTGCGTTCAGAGTACTCGGCCCAGGAGCATACGAAACTCCATCGGCATACAGCTGTGTTGGGTTCACGGCCGTATGCCAATGAAGCAGAGACAAGACATAGCTCATAGGAACACATCATGAGGCTTTTCAGTGGTACTGTGGCATGGCAGGCAAACAAGCAAAGCACCGGGACTGCGACATCACTATCCAAATACTAGTTTGAACTGTTTTTACTACCACTTTTCTTCTCCCCATATTTGCGTTCAGAGGGGCATTCAGCAATCAGGAGCTGTATAAGTGAGAACTGGTTTGTACAGTTAACACAGCCTGAACTCGTCAGGTCCACTTCCTTCCAAAGCCGAATTCCAAAACTCCCCTTCCATCATAAAGGCAACTATAGCGGGACTGACAAGACGTCTCGAACTCATCGCCAATCTTCACTTCAAACCGCGGCATCTCTGCGTAGTGCCTGCTTCCTCTCTCGGCCATCTCTTCCAAGAATTCTTTCCTGCTTGTTTCTTGAGATTCGGCACAATCCGTTATAGCGCAGATCCTTCGACCGCGGACTGTCAGACTATCATTTTCTGGACTAACGTGTCAGCTTGGCTTTGGGTCTACCCAATTTATACTTAAAAATGCAATGTTTCTGCACGATTGTACTCTGATTATTATATTGTATTATGCTTATGTACGCAACGCGACGCAATTAATTAATTGGTTGGGGAGGTAAGTAAGTTCCGACCAGATATTGCATTGACAGTTCAGAAGTAGTGTCGCTTGTAGTGCTCATAGGTATAATAGACACCAACTGGAGGCTATTGGCACCCCTGTGGTTGTATCTGGGTATCTGGCATCACTGCCAATATACAGAAACTAACAGGCGGGGTGGAAAGAGTGTAGCCCGAATCCGTAGAATATACGGGATGTATAGGGCGAAAACGCCTACTGCAGTAAAAATCCTCCCCGGAGAACGAGAGCGCACGGGTCTTTGACGTACCCATTGGTACTGTCCCGGACGGCTAGGTATAGGATGGCCTATTAGGTGGGATCCTTTTGGTTGATGGCTCAGCAGCTTCAGCAGCCCTAGCAGCATCACTTACGTCTGCATCACTACCTGGTGTCCTGTCCTATCAACAGAGTTGCTCTCTGCGGGTTGATATGTTTCACCAAGGACAACAGGTGCGACCCCGCGGGCGGGCCGCGCAGGACATTGGCATTCAAGCCTGCATCTATCAGCTTGCCCATCAGGGTGCGGTTCGGGGCGGCGGCTGCGTTGCGTCTACTTAGGCGAGGAGGGGTCCATGGCGCGGAGAATCATTTTAGTGACATTCTTGTGGACGTTGGCGGGGATTTTGGCTGTGTTCGGCAGGGCAATCTGCAGAGCATTGCGGCCGGAGTTGTCGAGGATGTGCGGGTCACTGCCTTGAACGAGAAGCATTGAGATAGCAGTTTCGACGCCGGCGGCCGCTGCGTAGTGGAGCGCCGTGAAGCCGTCTGGGCCACCCTTGACGTCAAGGTCGATGGTTTGCGAGGTGAATTGGGCGTCGAGGAGGAGCTCGAGGATAGTTTCCTGGTCATTGGACATCGGCTGATGCCACTGGTTTGCGGCCAGAAGCAAGGGGGTCATGCCTGCGCGGTTTGGCACATTGATGTGGGCTTTGGAATATAGGAGCATGCCGACGGCCATGGGGTGGTTACGGCGCACGGCGAGGTGAAGAGGGTTGTTGAGAGCGCCGGAGGGGCCGTTGACATCCGCGCCGGATTTGGGTTGTAGGAGGAGGGCGAGGGTAGTAAGGAGGTGCTTTTCGAGAGGCTGGTAGCTGCCATACAAGATCTTGAGGAGCGGGGTGTCGCCTTTGTTGTCGGTGATGTTGGGATCCGCACCGTTGTCGATTAGGTCGCGGATCATCTTGTTGTAGCCAGGGAAATTCTGACTTTCGATGGCGACGTGGAGAGGGGTCTTACCTGAGTACTTGTCGCGTGCGTTGACGTCGGCTCTGCCCTCCAGTAGTACGTTCATGCATTTGATGTGACGTAGAGTACCCCCCTTGATGGTGATCATCAGTG
This sequence comes from Geoglossum glabrum, assembly GCA_021527465.2. Classification (NCBI taxonomy): domain Eukaryota; kingdom Fungi; phylum Ascomycota; class Geoglossomycetes; order Geoglossales; family Geoglossaceae; genus Geoglossum; species Geoglossum glabrum. The sequence goes on along the minus strand of JAJDFE020000498.1, from coordinate 3,126 downwards.
GGCCTGGTCGGGGATTCTTCTTGGTGCCGGGGTTACATTTGGCCTCGAGAAGGCATCGGATCGCAGCGGCTTTGCCCTGCTTGGCGAAGTATTCCAAGTACTTTTCCACTCGATCCTGTTCCAAGAGGATCCACTTGGGGACCCTGAAGAGTCGAGCTGTGTTCTCGCTCATCTCCGAGGTTGCCACTGTGCTTGCTTCTTCCCAGGCATCTTGTATAAAATTCTGTGGGTTCAGCAGATCTCTCTTCGGCCGGTCCGCGACCGGGAGGGCCGCCCCGTCACTAACTCGAGCGACATTTTCGAGGGTTAGGCCTGATTCTGAGCTCTGGGTGGCCTTTCGTGTTTTTAGTGGTGTAGTTACTTTGGTTCCCTTGGCCGCCTTGGAGTCCCTGGCCGGACTATTCGTTTCCTTGCTGGTCACCGTCTTTCCGATATTGGAGGCCGGGTCTGATGCACGATTGGCTGCTTGGCCATCGGCTGTTCTAGCAGTCCCTGCTTCAACAGCCACTTTCTGGGGCTGAGTTTTTTTATTGGATCCCCTGTTTATGTTCCCTGCCCCGTCATTCGGTCCCTCCGTAGAGCCGGCGCTAGTGGCGTTATTTTTTGAGGCAGACTTCTCGGTTGCTACATCTATCCCCTTGATCTTTTTTATCCCGCCACCCGCCTCATTGTCCGCTTTTCCTTTCGCACTACTACCAACTGCGTTACAATCTTTGGCGGTATCTGGAGTTGATGGAAGCTCTCTTCCCTTATCAGATTTCGCAGCCTTAAGTACCTGTTTGACGGCGACAGAAGACGGATCGTTCTCAGGTACCTGTTCTGATTTTGAGGATGGTGGTGTGGTGATCTGTATGCCATTTTCACATTGCGGATACGGCTCAATCAAGGGGCGGGTGCTGGTAGTTGGTAGCAGGACTACAGATAGCTTGCCAGGCGCGGTTGAGTTAAGCGCACCGTGTGTAGGATGACCGAAGCTGGTTGTTGGCCTAGAAGGCTCTACAGGGGTTGTTTGAGGCGTGGTTACAAGAGATAGCGGAAGTGGGTCGACATATGTCGGCGCTGCGCGAATTGGTGGTGGTTTAGAGGGTTTAGAGGGATCCTCTGCAGCGTGTCCTGGGGCGTGACATTCTGGCGGGGGCGAGGGGCAATCCACTGGTCTTCCCGATGTGCCATTCTGCACTGGTTTGGTTAGAGCCCGATTGTCATTCCCCGCAACGGATTCTAGAACATCCTCATCAAGGGCCTCCAATTCGGTCTTTGCAGCCTGAGCGTAGTCGCCTTGGTCACTGCGAGGTTGGGCAGCGATCACGTCATAACTCACAGCGGTGTTGGTTGTGCCCTGCTGCGGCAAGGGACGGGCTGTAGACTCCGAACCGGAACTATCATCCATCACGTCACCGGCCACATCGTAAGTGGAGTAGGAATCGTGGTCAAGACGGCTAGTGGCGTTGGCTACTGAATCTTCGTCGTCCGAGTCTACATCATCGTCGATGTAGCGTTCAATGTCCATGAATCCGAAGTTTGAATGAATCGAGCCGTTCGCGCTCTGGTCGTGTTGTGGGACTGGCGCCCTGGGTACTGGTTGGTTTGTATATTCCCCTGGGCTGGTATACCTCGGGTGTTCTCTGGAGACATCTTCCAAAGGGGAGTGGGCGTGGGGTCCCAGATGGCCATCATAGGCATGCCCAATGGGGGCACTGGTTCTGAAAAGTTCTTCGTCGACCTCGTCGAGGCAAAGTTCAGTTGATGATAACCAATTCTCCACCTTCCTGTTGGATTTCTCGAATGCTGGATGTTCGTTTTGGAGTTCGAAGATGTCGGCAACATTTAACTTTACCGTTTCGTGGTCCTCACAATGCATATCACTCTCTTCATCCTCGTCAATATTATGAATGGAGTCCTCAAATTGCTGATCGCAGCAAATGCCATGAAAGGCGCGTGAGGATCTGATATCCCTCATCAACCACCCCGTGCTAGGTCTGTTCCGCGGATCCTCTTGGATCAGATCGTGGATCCAAGTGATCGGTGCATTGTCGTGCTGAGGACCGCGACTCTCCTGGCTGAGGACGTTAAACCACGCGTGTGTGGCTCTAAGGTTTTCAAATACGCTTGGTTGGTGATTGTGCTTCTGGGTTTGGAGATACCTCCGGAAGGATTGGAGGGTCATGCCTCGGAGGACTGTGGTCATCTCCAAGAAAACCACACCCAAAGACCACATGTCAGTCTTGGAGCTTCGAGTCTCTCCACGGGCGAGCTCCGGTGCCATGTAAAAGTGCGTGCATGGTGCGTTCGCATCTCGGGTCGCACTGTTGTCTTTCTTCGACCAGTCGAGGGCAGCCCCAAAGTCTGCAACATATAGCTTATGGTCGTGTATGAGGATATTCTCCAGCTTAAGGTCTCGGTGCCGCACTCGCTGCTGGTGGAGATATTGGACAGTGCCTGCCAAGCAGCCGTAGAAATGCCGCAAGGTCACTCGATCTGTTTCGGAGAGATGTCCCTCTAGTTCTTCTAGGTAACGCCTTAGGTTACACCTGGCTACAGGTTCCATGAGGTAAGCGATGCACTCTTTGTCAGTATACGAGCCCACAACCTTGACAAGATGCTGATACGAGATGCTCTTGAGGACCTTGATCTCATTTTCGAAGAACCCTTGCATCTGTCGACTTTTGGGGGAGTCCCGGCCGCGCAGGACTCGCTTGCGAGCGTATATCTTAAAGCTGAGTTTGCTCATGACTTTGTCGACATATCTATTTATTAGATAATGCTTCACATCTCAGCGATGACTTTTCCTAGCACCTGATTTCTGAGAACAATTCAAATAGACGGAGGATCAGAGGAACTATTGGGCGGGAACGATCAACCGCACCGGACTTACCCGAACCCGCCATGTCCCAACTCTCCCAGCTTATAGAAGTGCTGCCCGGCGCTCCCCTGAAAGTGTTGGTGGCCACCACCGGTCTCCAATTGTTTGGCGTTGGTTAGGACGTAGTTCTGGAAGTCCAAGAACTGTTGTCTTGCCTTCGGATCGCAAAATTCATCGGGCAACGTCTGTAGCGTGTAGGGTAGTAATATGTCTGTGAGTCTTGCTTGGACAAAGATCCGCATGTCATCGACGCGGCCGATGTT
>JAJDFE020000497.1:0-28240 GCA_021527465.2 Geoglossum glabrum | reverse complement strand
CCAGCGGCTGCAGGCCTTCATGCAGACGGCGCAGGCCATGGGCTTGCCGCCCAGCAACCAGATGCGGCTGATGCGCGAGTTTGCGCGCGCCTTCAAGCTCGACCCCGACCGCGTGCTGCCCACCGAGCAGGAGATCGCCCGCATGCAGCAGGCCGAGGCGCAGCAGCCCCTGGGTCCGGGCGGCAAGGGCGGCCCCGGCGCCGACCGCGTGGCCCAGCAGCGCGAGCAGGCCGCCATGGAGGGCGAGCTGGAGAAAGCCCGCCTACAGCTGCGGCGCGAGGAAAGCCTGGCCCAGCGCGAGCTGGCGCAGCAGCGCATGGCGCTGGACGCCGCACGCAGCGCCGCGCGCGAGCGCACCGGCCAGGCCGAGGCGCAGCGCCGCCAGGCCTTCGAGGTGCAAAAGACCCGCGCTGTGCTGGCCGACCGCCAGGCCGACCGCGACAACCGCGCGCAGATGCTCAACGCCGAGATGCAGTTCGCCGCCATGAACGGGAGGGGGATATGACCGGAGGAAATTTCACATGAGCTGGATGGAGCAGATCAACCCCGCCACGGCCGTCTGGCGCGGCGTGGAGGCCTACGCCGCCGAGCGCATGGCCGAACTGACCACGGTGTGCACCAGCGTGCGCTCCAGCGACACCGAGATCCGCGCCGCGCAGGCCGCCATCCAGGAGCTTCAGGCCCTGCTGGCGCTGCCCGGCCGCATTGCCCTGCAGGCGCAGCAGCGCGGCACCACCGACCGCAGCAAAGGATATTGACCATGGCGGGATACACGCAAGACCAGATCACCACGGCCTACAACAGCGCCAAGGCCAGCGGCATGAGCGATGCCGACATCTTCGACTCCGGCGCCAAGAATTTCGGCGTGACGCAGGACCAGTTCAACCTGGCCCGCCAGGCCTGGGGCAGCACGCCCGAAGGGGGCTCGTACACCGCGGCGTCCACACCGGCCCCAGCGCCCGCGCCCGCCGTGGCTGCTGCTGCGGCCCCGGTGTCTGCAGGCTGGGAGGGCGGGCGTGACCTGACCGCTGACGAGATTGCCACGGCACGCCAGTGGTCCGTGGGCAAGACCAGCCAGCAGGCGGCCCAGCAGGCCACCGGCATGAACCTCACGCAAAAGCAGTTCGGCCAGATCTACGGCTGGTCGGCAGAGGATTCGGCCATTGGCGGCTACGGTACCCAGGGCGGGCTGGAGAAGCCCTACCACGACTACACCTACGACGCACAGAAGGGCTGGACCAAGGACACCAAGAAACCGCCCACCACCGGCATCAACCTGTCGCAGCTGCAAGGCATGACCCGCTGGGACGTGGCGCCCAACGAGACGGTGCGCAGCCAGTTGCAGCAGATCATTGCCGACGACAGCCCGCTGATGCAGCAGGCCCGCGCCCGCGCCCTGCAGACGGCCAATGCGCGCGGCCTGCTCAACAGCTCCATGGCCACGACGGCGGCGGATTCTGCCATGTACGACGCGGCCATGCCCATTGCCCAGCAGGACGCGAGCACCTATGCGCGCGCCGGCGAGTTCAACGCCAACACGGCCAACACCTTTGCGCGCGACAACAACCAGTTCGTGCGCGATGCCTACATGGCGGACTTCAACGTGCAGGCCAACGAATGGGCGGCGCAGCAGCAGTGGGATCGCGACTACCGCATGCTGGACCGCCAGCAGCAGCTCACGCTGGAGCGCGATGCGATCCAGAACGGCTACCAGTCGGCGCGAGACAAGTTCACCGCCGAGCAGCAGTCTCTGCGCGATGACAAAGACATCGCCGCGCGCCTGCAGCTGGGCCAGATGGACCTGAGCGGCCGGCTGGCCAGCGTGCAGCCCGACACCAGCATGGCCCGCCTGGACGCACAAATCGCAGCCGATGACCGCCGGGCACAACAGCAGATCGCTGCCGACGACAGGGCGTCACTGAACAACCTGCGCGCCGAGTACGCCAACAAGGTGTTCCAGATCAACACCGCTGACCTGTCGCCCGAGAAGGCGGATCGCGCCATCGCCGATCTAGCTGCGACCTACAACCCGCAGCTGACGGCGTTGTCGAACCGGCTGGGCTACAACCCGGACAGCTGGATCATCAAGACCGAGCCGAAAGCACCCGCTCCAGCGCCAGCGCCAGCGTCATACACGACTCTGACTGAAGAAGCGGGCGGCGGAAACGCCGGCCCTGTATAGGCCATGAGCACCATCCGCCGCGCCACGCGCGATGACCTGCCCGCCCTGGTAGCCCTGGCCCTGCGCGAGCACGCCGCCAGCCAGTTCGCCCAGCAGCCCACGGACCTCGAGCACGTGCAGGCCTCATTCCTGGGCGTCATCCACGGCCTGGCCGGTGCGGTGTTCGTGAGCGAGCAGGGCGGCGAGCTGCGCGGCCTGATCGCCGGCATCGTGCAGCCGGGCCTGTTCAACCGCCGACAGACCGCCTACGAACTGCTCTGGTATGCCGAGGACGGCTCCGGCATGCGCCTGCTGGCAGCCCTGCAGGACTGGGCACAGCGCATGCGCGCCGTGCAACTGGTGGTGCACGACTACGCCGGCATCACCGATCCGGCCCGTTTCAACAAGGTCATGGCCCACCGGGGCTTTGGCGTCATGGGCACGGCCTACGTGTCCGCACTGGAGAGCTGATCCATGGCCATCATTGTTCCCATCCTCGTTTCCTACGGCGCCACCGCCTTGGGTGTTGCCGCGACCACCGCCACGATGATGGCCACGGCGGCATCGGTGGTCTTCCAGGTAACGGGCGTCAACGACAAGATCAACAAGGCCGCGTCCAAGGTGTTCGGAGAGGACCTGGTGATGATTGCCAACGTGGCCGGGGCCGTCTACGGGGCGGTGAACGGAGGGTTCGATTTCGGCAGCGGGGCAGAGGGAGCCGCTGGCCTGACTGAAGCAGGCGGTGCCGTGAGCACGAAGGCCATGCTCGATGGCACGGATGCCTTCGGGCTCAATTCGATGAAGGACGCATTCCCGCTCGCGGACGGCGTTGGTACGGCGAGCCTGGCTACTGGCGACTTCTCGGGCACGACGGACGCGTTTGGCAACAGCACGCTCACGCCGGGTGACACGACCTCCATCGAGATGAGCGCCGCGCGGACGCCTACCCCCTTCGCACCCGAAGTCAGCAAGGGTGTTGACCTGCTGGGCGACGGTGGCGCGCTGGGGAAAGATGCGAAAGCCCTTGCAGCGCCACCAGCCACAAACACGTCGCAGGGCGGTGCCATAGGCCCGCAGGCGGCGGCTGCCGACGCCGCGAAGTCCAATGCTTCTGCCGCCCAGAACTCCATGTCGAAGCCAGGTGCGTCCGCTACCAATGCTTCTGGGTTGCAGGCCGCCGCCAAGCCGCAAGCCAACAGCTTTTTCGACAGGCTGCTTTCCAACGATAAAGCCGTCGGCGAGCTTATCAAGGGCGTAGGCGTCGGTATCAGCGGCGCGGCCAATGCCAAGGCCGAAAAGGACAAGCTGGCCTGGCAAAAACAGCGCTATGGCTACACCCCAACCACGCGCATCGTGCAATGAAGGACCCCCGATGAACCTCCACGAAATGGCCATGCAGGGCCCGGCCGGGCAAGGCGCCGGCGCCCCGGGCGCCAAGACGCCCGCCAGCGCTGAGCAACAGGCGCAGTTCGACATGATCCTCGGCCGTGCGCGCCAGTTGCTGGGCGAGTCGGCCCGCGAGTGGCGGGCGGCGATGGACATCGACCCGGCCAGTGCGGCGGTGCAGTTCGGCACGTCGACCCTGCGCTTTCTCGCCATGGAGTCGCAAAAGGCCGGCCAGCCAGTGGACCCTGCCGTGCTGCTGCATGCCGGGGTGCAGCTTGTGAAAGATGTGGCCGGCCTGGCCAACGACGCCGGCCTGGTGCCCGACGAGCAGTTGGAGCCCTTCCTGCAGCAGGTGATGCAGGAATCCATCGCGCAGTACATGCGCCTGGATGCCGACGACGGGCTGATGCCCCGGCCTGAATCCCTGGGGCAAGGCGCCAGGCGGGCCCCGGTGCCCGGCCCGCGCGATGTGGGTCCGGCACAGATGGTGTCGCAGCAACCGCAGCTGCAAGGAGGTGCACGATGAGCTTTTTCGCCAACCTCTTGGGCGGCACGCTGCAGGGCGTGGGTGCCGGCATGTCGGCCATGGCCGCCGACGAAGAAAAGGTGCAGGCGCAGCGCGCCCTGCTGCAGGACAAGCAGCAGGAGCGCGCGGCCGACCGGCAGTGGCAGCAGGAGCAAATGGCCGCGCGCCTGGCCGGTGGTGGCGTGGGCGGCGGGCGCAGAGGCTTCAACCTGCTGGAGGAGGCCCTGCGCGCCCAGACGCCCGGGCAGCGGCAGGACCTCATCAACCAGGTGCGCTCCATGGACGAAAACGCCGGCCTGCGCCTGGCCGACGTGGGCTTTGGCATGCCCGTGATGAACGCCGTAGCCCCCACGGCCGGCGACTTTGCCCGCTACGACCGTGCCGGCGACATGGGCGCCGCCCCACCCACCACCACGCTCGAGCGCGCCGCCTACGACCGCGAGAAAGGCGCCCAGGCGCTGCAGCAGCTGTACACGCTGTTCCTGGACCCGGGCAAGCTCGACGCGCATGCGCGCGGCGAACGCCAGTTTGACCTGAACGACCGGGCCGAAGCCAGCGCCGTGGCGGTGGAGCAGGGCGGCGGTTCGGCATTCGATGCGGCCGCAGCTTTTCAGCGCAGCAGTGCCCCGCAGCCCGAGCGGCCAGGTGTGCGCCCCGGCGCAGAGTCGGCTCTGCAGCCCATGGGCTCCGTCCCCAATGGAGGGACTGGCCCCGGCTCGCTGGCAGGCGCCGGCGCCAAGCTGACCCGGCAGCTCTCGTCCGCGCCGCGCGACGGATCGGTGGTGCGCGACGCCAATGGCCAGCAGTACGTGGTGCGCAATGGCCGGCCTGAACTGCAAGCAAAGGCGCGGTGATGGACTGGTCCCGGTTTGAGCTGGTGGATGCGCCGGCCGTTTCCGATGCGGACGTTGATTGGCCTCAGTTCGAGCTGGTGGCGTTGGGGCCGGGCGACGGCGTGCAAGCGACTTCGCTGGTAGATGCGGCACCGGCTGTGCGTGCACAGGATGGCCGCAGGACCCATGCTCCAAAGCAAGCGTCCATTGTGTCGGATGCTGCAGACCAGGCCTACAGCCTGGCGAGAGGGGCCGCCGTGGCGGTGATGCCCTGGATGCGGCCGGCCATTGAAGCCTCCAACCGGCCGCGCCCAGAGTGGAGGAGCGTGCTGGAGGGGCGTGATGTGGCCGGCGGTGCAACCGGCATGGACCTGGCCGAGGCCGAGAGGCTCTCCCGCCGCGACTATGCCGAAGCCGCGGAGCAGCGCCAGCGCATAGCCAATTCGCCAGAGATGCGTGCACCAACGTCTCAGAGCAGGGTGCAAGCCTATGCCGAAGCCAACCCCATCAAGGCTGCTTTCAAACAGGGCGCGGCAGGTTCGCTGGCCGGGACCTTGAATGTCCCGTCGGCGGCGGCGGGGCTGTTCACCGAGGGTGTCAACAAGCTCCTGGTTGATGGCGGCGGTTCTCCCGTTTTTGGCCGAGTGCTGAAGAACGTGTTTGCGATCTTTTTGGGGCCGCGCAAGTACCTTTTCGGGATGGGATGCTAGGCGCGGTGCGCAGTTGATAGCTCGGCTATCAACAAGCGCCGCAACGCCGCAGGCCGCCCGAAAAGGCACTTGCCCGAAGGGTTGGGGCGAAATCGGGCGATTGGACGCCCCGGCTGCTTGCATGGGCATGAGCCCATGCGGCGCACCCGAAGCATCCACTCATCCCGATTGCGCCCCAACGCGGCCCCAAAAAGATCGCAAACACGTTCTACCATGCCCCTGGTGGACGAACTGCGCCAGATGAGCCAGGACTACGCCTCCACCCTGTCGCGCCAAAGCCCGGCGCAGGCCTGGGAGAACGGCGAGTTCGGCCGCTGGATGACGGTCCAGCTGGCAGGCAACTCCTTGCCCGCTGCGCAGTTTCTTGCGTCCATGATGGTGCCCGGCGCGCAGGCCAGCCTGTCGGCACCCATGGCGGCCAGCGCGGCAGGTTCGGCCTATGCGGAGGGCGATAGCGCCGCAGCCGCTGCGCTCAAGGGCGGTCTGGCCTTCGCTACCGAGAAGCTGCCACTGTCTGCGGGGAACACGATCAAGGACGTGGTGCTCCGCATCCCGCCGCCGGTGCGCGCCCAGGTGCTGGCTGATGCAGGCAAGCGCCTTTTGGCCACCGGCTCCGAGATCACTGAGAAGGGCCTGGCCGGGGCCATCCGGGAGTCGACCAACACCATCGGCGGCAACGCTGTCGACATCTACGTGTCGGGCAAGGACAAGGGCTTGCTTGACGACGTGGACCGCAGTGCACTGGTTGGGGCCAGCTCTAGCGCCGTGCCCGGCGGTCCCAAAGGACCCAGGGTGCAGGCCGCACCCCATCGCAGAGACCCAAGCACCCCAGGGGTCAACCCGCAGCAAAGCCCCTCCGATGCCCACAACGCCATACCGGACAACTCGGCGGGAACTGCAGAGCGTGGCAGTGGGTTTGCAGACGACTTGCTTCAGTCCCTGGTGCAAGGCCAGCCGGTGAACGCCGGTCGTGCCGCAGGCGATGGATTCTGTATCCACGGAAAGGGGCGCGCAGGTCTTGCCGGGCAGCCATATGGATGCGCTGGAAACAGCTGTTGCTCCCGGCGGCGAGGTTGGGGCCAACGCGCATCAGGCAGGTGCTGAAGCTGCTGATACACAGCAGGCATCGCAGGCAACACCGGGCTCGCATGGACCTGGACCCCAAGGCACTTCCGTTCTCGACTCGACTGCTGATGCTGTGGCGCAGGCGCCTGTCGGTGCAATGCACCTGTCCGACAAAGGCACGCTGATCGTGGAGGGAGACCCTTGGCAATTGGACAAGCGGCTGCGCGATGCAGGGGTAGACAAGGTGTGGATGTGGCCCGACAGCGTATGGGTGGCACCTGAACAGGCAGCACGGGCCCAGGAGGTGCTGGTGCAGCCGCAGGCTGGCGCTGTAGCCGAGGCGGTGGGGCAGACGCCACCACCGGTGCAGTTGAAGATGCGCGAGGGCGGGATGCTCGACGTGGAGGGGGACACGCAGGCGGCGCGCCAGTGGCTTGAGGGCGCGGGCATCCCCACGGGCGCGCTGATGGATGGGCCGGGGATGGTTGTGGTGACTGCCGGGAGTGTCGAGCGGGCGAAGCAGGCGTTTGCTGAACAGATGCCCGTTGCGCAGTCTGCGAATTCTGGCGAGCCTGTGGTGCTGCAGCTGCGGGAAGAGCCACTTGGCGTTGGTGGGCTTGCATTCATGCAAGCTAAGACGGGTACCGATGCGCTGATTTCCGAAGGCAATCCTACGGCAGAGCGGGTTGAGGTCCCATCGACCACAAGCGACCCGAACAACCGCCAAGCCCGCGCAGCACGGCAACCGCCGCCTGTAGAGATGTCAATGCTCCCTGATGGTCGATTGGGCGTGAAGGGCGATGCGCAGGCAGTGCGCGCGTGGCTTGCGGAGTCGGGGATTGAAACGCGCTTTGTCACGAAGGCCGGTGATGGCGTTGTTGTCACACAGCACAGCGTTGAAAATGCGCGATGGGCTTTGGCACAGTTGGAGCCTTCGCAGGAGCCGATGAGTGGCGGAGCCGCCCGCGCACGTGGCAATGTGACTTTCGAGAAGGGAGTTTGGCCCTATCCGAAGGAGCTCCGGGCTGGGCAGGTTCTTGCCGATCATGGCTACAACGTCCAATTTCTGGTAACTGCCAATGACCAGAAAAAGCCGGGTGTGCGAACAGCAGATACAAACATTGAAGGTTTGGGATTTTTGGAAATTTACTCTCCTACTACGGATAAGGTGGATAATATCGTTCGTATGATCGTGCAAAAAAATCAACAGGCGCCGGCCTTGTTTGTTCAGACGGATCTTGATGATGCCATGGTTCATTCAATTGCTGGTCGCGTATGGGGAAATCCAAGGGCAAGGAGGATAAAATTGATTTTCTTTCAAAGATCCAATGGAACTCTGGTTGAGTTAAATAGAGAATAAGGAGGAATAAAATGCCAAAAATGGCTTGTAAATGTGGGCATGTGATGAATTTGTCGAGCGATGACAACCCGTACGAATTTTCGATGGTGCCAGAAGCTATCATTGGTGGCATTGGCGAAAAAATTGCAGATGGAAAAATGGCGTCCGCTGCAGAATTCTTTGCTGATATTGATCGTGCATCGATTATTGTTTGTCGTTGCACAGAGTGTGGTCGAATTTATTTGGGAAATGCTGATGATCCCGGTTATTCTCTATATGAGCGGGCGGACTGAGAACAGGGCATTGATTTTTTGCTGGACATTGACATAGTTCAAGCGGTAATGTCCATTTAAGCTTGGCCCGCGTACTAACCCGATCCCGGTGCTTTCAGAAGCAGGAGATTTCAGGAATGATAGGCGTGGCATCAGTCAGTGTCATCAAACGATGGGCCCTGCGCGACAGCTTTCCATCCGCTCGATTTCAAGGTTCACACGCCTAGCTCGCAACGCCATTAAGAAGTATCTCAAAGCCTTGCAAGGCAGTCACCTGGAATCGTTCGTTGGTACCCGCTGTGAACGGTGCGGATGTGGGGGCCATCCTGCAGCAGGTTGAGCTGCGGGTGCACCGCAGGCATTGGCTGCTTATGCCTCGGTGGATGAGTCTGCCATTGCCATGCGCTTTACCGAAAAAGGTCCGCTTGGCTTGGAGGGAGAGCCTCGGCAATTGAACAAGCGACTGCGCGCAGCCGGGCTCGGGGCCTATTCACATTGGTTTCAGGGTCGCGTTGCGCGGCATCGGGGCTGGATGCCAGGCGCGTGCACAACAACCTATCCAGATGTGCACTGCAACGGTGGTGTGTCGAGCCGTGGCGCGACTATGCCCCTGCAGGTGCCGGCAGGGGCGGTGGGCCCAGGGGCAGGCGCGGGCGAGGCGCCTTACGCCGCCAGGGGCCGTGCGATGGGCCGGTCGGCTTGCGACATGCGCAGGGCGTTGGACACGGTGATGTCCAGGCGGTGGGCCCAGGAGTCGAGGTCGTGCCGTTGGGCGGTGTCGTGGCGCTCGTTCCAGCTGAGTTCGGCCACCAGGCGGTCGGGCAGGTCGAGCACGGTGCGGAAGGCGCGGTCGTTGGCCAGAAGGGTCCAGTTGAGCAGCACGGCCTGGGCGTCGGTGGAGGCGGATACGCTGGGCGCAAACCTGCAGACGCCGGCGCGGGTGAATTCGAAGAGTGCGGTAATCACGTTGGGTATGCCACAGTCACTGGGTTGTCCAGGTGTTGTGCCCCAGGGACCATGGCACCAGCGGGGCGCTGTTGCTCCCCGGGGCCTGGCGCGCGCGGGGCGAGCATGTCTGCCCATGGCAAAACAATGCTTGCCTTGGAACATCGAAAGTGATTGGAACGCAAATCGCTGGCGGGCGATATCCCCCAAAAAGGGGGGCTGCCAGGGAGCTGCCAAGGAGCTGCCAGGTGGCCGCCGGGCGGGTGCCGGATGGCGAGGTGGGCCTTGCTGCGCGTGCCGTTACCCGCCGTGGCACAGGGCCCCGGCGGCGGCCCGCAGTGTCGCCTCAGATGTATTCCAGCCCGGTTTCGCTCAGCCCCACCAGGTTGATCTTGCTGGCGGTGAGGTCCGAGTTGGCCACGGCCCAGGTCAGCGATGCGCCCGTGTAGCTGCCCGACTTGAGCAGGCCCGCCAGGTTCTGCACGGTGGCGGTGTCGGCGGCGGTGCCGAACAGGTTGGCGTAAAGCAGGGCCACCACCTGCTCGGGCGTGGCAGAGGCGCCTGCCACGGCGGCCAGGCCCAGCTCGGCCAGTTGCTGGGGCGTGGCGCCCGATTCGTCCACCACGCGGATCACGGCGCCCACCAGGTCGCGGTTCTTCAGTGCGTCGGAGCCCAGCAGGGTACTGATGAGGCGCGCTGCGGTGCCGGCGGCTCCGTTCAGGTCCAGTGCCACGGAATAGTCGGAGAAGCGCACGCGCTCGATCTGCTGCAGGGTGTCCAGGCCGTCTTGCCCGGCGCCCTTGTCGTTCAGCTGCCAGCCGCCGTTGGACAGCGGTTGCAGCGTGTAGCCGCCGCGAGGGCCATGGGTGACCAGCGTGTCCACACCGGCCGCGCCTGTGAAGGTTTCGTTGGCAGGCTTGCTGTTGAACAGGTCGGCGTCTGCGGTGCCCTGGGTGCCGCTGGGCAGGTTGGGGTTGCTGGGGGTGGGCACCGGCTTGGTGGGCGTGGGGGCGGGTGCCGGTGGTTTGGGGGCCGGTGCGGGCGTGGGCGTGGGCGCGGGTGCTGGTGCTGGAGCGGGTGCCGGCGCAGGTGCAGGTGCAGGTGCGGGGGCCGTGTCGAAGGTCAGCGTGGGGCCCTTGGTGGAGTTGAACCCGTAGGTGCCGCCCAGGCCGTCGCGGCCGTAGAGCCAGTCCAGCGCGAGCAGGTCATACGCCTGGAAGGTGGTCTTGGCGGGGCCGGCATGCGTGTACGACATGACGGTGTTGTTGGTGTTGTCCTGCCCCGCGGGCAGGGGGCGCGAAGAGTCGAAGGGGTGCGACAGGCCCAGCGCATGCCCCACCTCGTGCAGCAGCACTTCGTAGCCGGCGCCGCCGGCAGTGGGGGTGGTGTTGATGCCGGCGTGCTCCACATTGTCCAGGTAGACCACGGCCTCGGCGTTCAGCGAGGTGATGACCTGGCCGGGCACGGTGTAGCTGTAGTTGTAGCCCGACGATGCCAGTCCGGCGGTGGAGGGGCCCTGCAGGTTGGTGGCGGCGAAGTGCAGGTCGGCCTGGGCGGAACTGGACACCTCGGTGAAGATGATGCCGGTGACGGCGGCGGCGTGCGCCAGGATCTGTTTGGCGGACTGTTTTTGCGCTGCGTTGAAGGCCGTGACCGCACTGCCCGAGCTCTTGGCCGCTTCGCTGCCGGCGCCAGCGTCGAAGGTGTAGTAGATCACCTTGCGGCCGTCGGGCCAGAAGTTCCAGGCGGGCACGCCGCCCAGCAAGGCGTCTGCCTGGGCGTTGCCGGAAAAGCGCATGTTCTGCAGATCGGATACGGTAGCCATGGGGTGTCGGATGGGGGAGCGGTGATGGAAAAGCGGGAAGGGCGCCGGGTGTGTTGCCCCGGCACAGGGCCGGGCGAGGCGCGAATCTATCACCGGGGTGCCGCGCGCACTGTGGCGCGAAACCAAATGTCACGACATGGCGCTGTGCGCCGACAGGCGGTCGCCGGACGGGGCTGGACGGCGCTCTCAGCGCCTGGCGCAGACGAAGATGTACGAGGCGCTGAAATCGTTGGCCTGGTAAGCCAGGGCCAGCGGGTAGCGCGCGCCGGCGGCCGTGTCCAGCGACACCAGGTACAGCGGAAAGCCGCGGTTGGCGTAGATGCGGTCACCGCTGCTGCCCAGGCCGTCGAAGGGCAGGCTGAGGCTGGGCACCGGGATGGGGTTGATGCGCGAGGTGTCCACCACCGCCTGCGCTGCCGTGAAGGTGGCGGTGGCGTTGTAGGTGGCGCCGGTGTCGCCGGAGCACAGGTAGTTGCCGCTGAAGGCCGCGTACAGGTCTCCTCCTCCGGGGGGAATGGGGTACTCCGCCAGGGTGGCCACCTGGCGGTAGCGGCCGCTGTTCAGCATTTCCCAGAAGTCGCTGCCGTAGCCCACGAAGACGGCGGCACCCAGCTGCGCACGGGTGTTCCAGTTGTTGACCGCGATGGTCTCGGTCGGCTGGCGGACGGTACGGTACTCGGGGATCTCGCCGCCCGTGTAGGGCACGAAGCCCCGCGTCTCGGACAGCAGGTAGAACTGCCCGTTGTGCAGCAGCACGAAGTACAGCTTGCCCTGGCCGAGGAAGCGCGACTCGGGGCTCACGCTGACGGCGAAGTTCAGGGCCTGCGTGGTGCCGCTGATGGTGGTGGCCACCGTGGTGATCTGGGCAAAGGCGGGCGTGGCGCCCAGGCCCAGTGCCAGGGCGGTGCTGACCACGAGGGTGCGCAAGGTAGGGAGCATGGTGGTGTCCGGTTACAAGCCATTCAACGCGGTGGCGTTGCCTGTGGTTTACGTGGGGCAGGGCGCTGCTGTTGGCGCGCACGCACGCGCAATGCATTTTGCACCCTATGGTGGGCGCATACTGTGGCATGGCGCGCCCGCCATGATGGCGCCCGCGCGCTGTTGCCGTTGTCACCCCAGCCCAGCCGACTGACACCATGCCCACACCGACCACCGCCACCCCCACCCGCCTGCCCACCCCTTTCGAGTCCTTGGCGGGCGTTGCCAAGTTCCTGGGCGCGCAGGAGATGAGCCCGGCCTTTCACGCGCGGCATGCGCAGGCCATCGATGGCGCCTGCGCCTTTTTGCAGGAGTTGGTGCGCGAGCACCCGTCGCTGGACATGGCGTTCAACGCGGCGCTGCCGCTGCCGGTGGAAGAGGGTGGCAAGCTGGTACTGCAGGCGCTCTCGTCCATCCAGTTCGCCGAGCAGAAGTTGCACTGGTTCGACAGCCAGATGAACACCACGCTGCGCGCCCTGGCGCCCGTGGTGCGCGACCCCGCACTGCCCACCTGGATGGCGGAATGCCGCTGGGCGGTGGATGGGGCGGCGGTGAATGTCTAGTGTGCCGGGTCGGGCAGCCTTCCAGGGAAACAAGAAATCCACCGCAATCGCTGCCGGTGGCAGCGATCCACCACCAGCCCGCCCCAGGGCTGGCTATCGCTTGGCGCAGCCGTAGGTAATCTCGGTGCTGTACGCACTGGCCTGGTAGACAATCACCAGCGAGTACGTGCTCCTGCGCGTCAGGTCCAGCCCCACCACGCGCAGCGGAAAGCTCAGGTTGGTGTAGAACGTGACACCGGGCTCGTAGACCAGGGAGGTGACCGGCAGGTTGTACGTGTAGTCCGGAATGGTCGACAGCCGCGTGGTGTCGATCACGGCCCGGGTTGCCGTGAAGGTGGCGGTGACGGCTCCCGAGCGGCCATAGTCGTCATAGCACATGTAGGTGCCGTTGTGCGCCGAGTGGGAGGTGCTGGGTGCCGGAGCTGGCGCGGGCGCTGGGGCAGGCGCCGCCGGCAGCGTGGCCACCAGCTTGAACTTGCCGTTGTTGAGCATGTCCATCACGTCGGAGCCATAGCCCACGAAGATGGATGCGCCGGCCTGTGCCGCGGTGTTCCAGCCCTGCACGGTGATGGTCTCGGTGGCCTGGGTGATGGTGCGGTACTCCACCGGCTCGCCGCCGGTGTAGGCAAGGAACCCGCGGGTCTCCGACAGCACATAGATCTGCGAACCGTGCAGCATCACGAAGTACAGTTTGCCGCGGCCCAGGTACTGCGCGTCGGGCGTGATGCGGGCCACCAGGGTGTAGGCGCTGGCCGGCCCGCTGGCCGTGGCCGATGCGGTGATGTCGGCCCACACGGGGCTGGTAGCGCCCAGGCTGGCGACGACGAGGGCGGTGGTTGCGGCGATGTGCTTGAAACGGTGGGTGAGGGGCATGGCGGTGGTGGACCGAGGTTGCGCCGGTTGGGCTTCTTCGCGTTGTAGTGGCCGGCAGGTGGTGGCAAGGAAAACGCGCATGAAACGCGTGTGTCCACATGGACACACTTGTATCCATTGGTTTCTTGATTTCAAGGCAACGGGGCCATCACCACAATCGCCAATATGGGTGATGCAGGCGGCTGGACCCGTCAGGCGCGCCCGGCGGAGCGGGCCGACAGGCCCTATGGCCCGCGCTGCTTGCGCGGCCTTGCCGTTACAAAAACCGCTGCGCCAAATAAGGCGCCGGGTCCACGAACGGCGCCTCGCCGCTGATGAGCTCGGCCACCAGCCGGCCGGTGACCGGGCCCAGGGTGAAGCCCTGGTGTGCGTGGCCGAAGTTGAACCACAGGCCCGTGTGCCGCGGTGCTTTGCCCAGCACGGGCAGCATGTCGGCGGTGCAGGGGCGGGCGCCCAGCCAGGGCGTGGCCTCCACGGGCTCGCCCAGGGGCAGCAGTTCGCGTGTGGACTGCTCGGCGCGGCGCAACTGCACTGGGGTGGCGGGGGCGTCCAGCAGCGCGAACTCGGCCCCGGTGGTCAGGCGCAGGCCGCGCGCCATGGGGGCCAGCATCACGCCGCGCTCGATGTCCAGCGCCGGCATGGTCAGGCTGGGGCCGCCGGCAAAGTGGCGGTGGTAGCCGCGCTTGCTGAACAGGGGCAGGCGGTAGCCCAGGCGCGTGGTCAGCGCGCCGGCCCAGGGGCCCAGGGCGATCACGGCGTGTTGCGCGGTGACAGGGCCGGTGCTGGCATCCACGGCCCAGCCGCTGCCCTCCTGCCGCAGCGTCAAGGCATCGCCCGTGGCCAGGTGGCCGCCACGCTGCACGAACAGCCGCGCATAGCGTGCCACCAGCTCGCCGGGGTCGCGCACGGTCCACGGGTCCTGCCAGTGCACGGCGCCGGCCAGCGGCATCTGCAGCACGGGCTGGGCGGCGGCCAGGGCGGCGCTGTCCAGCACTGCGCAGGCCAGGCCGTGCGCTGCCGCGGTGGCGCGGGCCTGCGTGGCGGCCGCGTCGAACACCGGGGCGGTGCGGTACAGCTGCATCCAGCCTTGCCGGTGCACCAGGTCGGCTGCGCCGGCAGCGTCGATCCAGCCGCCATGCTCGGTCAGGCAGTGCGCGATCAGGCGACTGTAGGCCTGGGCGATGGGCGCGTAGCGCCCAGGCGCCGACGCGGCCCAGTAGCCCAGCAGCTGCGGCGCCAGGCGCAGCAGGGCGCCCCAGTGGTAGTGGGCGTCGTTGCTCAAGCCGGTGGCGATGCGTGCCAGCGTGGCGATGTTGCGCGGAAAAGCGTAGGGCTGCACAGCCTCGCGCTGGATGATGCCGGCATTGCCGTACGACGTCTCCTGGCCAGGGGCCTTGCGGTCGATGAGGGTCACGGCGTGGCCGCGCTGCTGCAGCGCCAGGGCGGTGCTGACGCCGACCATGCCGGCGCCCAGAACAATGGTTTCCATGGGGTGATTATTGTGCGGGTCGGCCCCATGAAAAACGGCACCGCGCGGCGCTGTTTTTCGAAGCCTCGATTGCCGTATCGGCAATCGCTGCCCGCGCCCACCTCGCCCTGCAATTGCCCGCTTGCCATGGCCCACCAACGCGCTACAGTCGTTGGCGCATAGGAGCTGTCCTACAAGACCGGGCGGCAAGACCGGTTACCTTTCCACCACGGACCCGCGCCGCGCAGGGCCGTTTGCGTCGATCCCCGCCCCCGGGACAAAGGTTGCGTATGAGGACGGCTCCCGTTGTATTGAGAGGCCACTGCGCTTGCCGCCGTGTGGAGTACGCCGTGCATGCGCTGGAGCTGGAGGCCTCGGTGTGCTACTGCGAGACCTGCCGCAGGGCCTCCGGCGGTGCCGGCATGGCCTGGGTCGGTGGCGACCGGGGCACCCTGCGCGTGTATGGCGCTCTGCACACCTGGCGCTCGTCCGACCACGGGGCTCGCCAGCTGTGCCCCGAGTGCGGCAGCCAGCTGTTTCGCCTGGAGGATGCGCAGCCCGGCGTTGTCGAGGTGGCCGTGGGCACGCTCGACGATGCCAGCGCCATCCGCAGCACGCACATCGCCTTTGCCAACCAGCGCCCGCGCTGGGATGCACGCATGGCGCTGGGCAGCCAGCCGCTGGCGCCGGTGCCCGGCCTGCTGGCCAAGGGCACCCTGCACAGCGAAGCGCCGGATGGGCCTGCGCGCGACGAGACACTTCACAGCATGCTCACCAGCACGCAGGACGCCTTCGTCAGCATCGACCCCGGCGGCTTCATCACCGAGTGGAACCCCCAGGCCCAGGCCGCCCTGGGCTGGAGCTACGACGAAGCCATCGGCCGGCCCATGCACGAGCTCATCATCCCCCCCGAGATGCGCAGCGCCCACCTCTACGGCATGGCGCGGCTGCAGCGAACGGGTGAGGGCCCGGTGCTGCGCCGGCGCTTCGAGGTGGATGCGCTGCACAAGGACGGGCATCGCCTGCCGGTGGAGCTGTCCATCGCGCCGCTGCGCATGGCTGGCGGCATTGGCGCCACGGCCTTCATCCGCGACACCAGCCAGCGCCAGGCAGTGGAGCGCGAGCTGCGCGCCAACCAGGACCTGCTGCAGCGCACCGGCGAGCTGGCCCTGGTGGGCTCCTGGACGGTGGACCTGCCCGCCAGCACGGTGCACTGGTCGCCCATGGTGCGGCGCATCCACGGCGTGGACGACGACTTCGTGCCCACGCTGCCCGGTGTGGTCGGCTTTTACGAGGAGGGCGCGCAGGAGCGGCTCATCGCCGCCTTCGAGCAAGGCATCGAGGACGGCCAGAAGTGGGAGATCGAAGCCCCCCTGCGCACCCCCGACGGCCGGCGCGTGTGGGCGCGCGCCATCGGCAACACCGAGTACGACGAACACGGCGCCCCGGTGCGCGTGGTCGGCGCGCTGCAGGACATCACCGGCCGCAAGCGGGCCGAGGAATCGCTGCACATGCTCACCCAGATCCTGGAGGCCACGCCCGACTACGTGGTGCAGGCCGACAAGGACGGCCGCGTGACCTACATGAACCCGGCCGCGCGCCAGGCCCAGGGCTACGACGCCGGCTACGACGTCACGCAGCACCGCTTCACCGACTTCAACACGCCCGAGACCACGCGGCGCTACCGCGACGAGGTCATGCCCTCGGTGCACAAGACCGGCGTGTGGATGGGCGAGAGCACCGTGCTAGTGGCCGGCCAGCCGATCGCGGTGGACCATTCGGTGCTGTCGCACAAGGACGCCACCGGCCAGGTGGTGCGCTACACGGCGGTGATGCGCGACATCTCGGCGCAGCAGCGCGCCCGCGCCGACCTGTTTCGCCAGCAGCGCACGCTCAGCTCCATTGCCGAGGCGATCCCGGACGTCATCGCCGTGGTCGACCGGGAGGGCCGCTACGAGTTCGTCAACTCCGCCTTCGAGAAGCTGGTGGGGCCCTCGCGCGCAGAGATCGTGGGCCACAGGATCGGCGAGGTCATGCCCATCCAGGAATTGCAGGGCAGCATGGCCCACATCCAGAAGGCGCAGGGCGGCGAGCCCACCACGTTCGAGCTCGACCTGCACCTGGGCGGGCGCCAGCGCAACATGGCCATCACCCTGGTGCCCCGCCTGTCGGAGGGCGGCACGCCCGACGGCTTCATCGCCGTGCTGGACGACGTCACCATCCACCGCCAGCGCGAGTCGCGCCTCATCGGCCTGAGCGAGCGCGACGGCCTCACCGGCCTCATGAACCGCCAAGGCCTGCAGGCCTACCTGCAGCGCATACCGATCGGCGAGGCCCACGGCGTGGCCATGCTGTACGTGGACCTGGACCGCTTCAAGCCCGTCAACGACACCTGGGGCCACCCAGTGGGCGACCAGTTGCTGCAGGCCGTGGCCGCGCGCTTCCTGGCGCTGGTGCGGCCCATGGACCTGGTGGCCCGCGTGGGCGGCGACGAGTTCGTGGTGGTGCTGGGCGGCATGCCCAGCCGCGCCGCCGCCGAGCAGGTGGCCGACAAGCTCGTGGCCACCGCCGCCAAGCCCTTCGACCTGGGCGGGCGCCGGGTGCTCATCGGCGCCAGCGTGGGCGTGGCCTTTGCGGGCGACGACGGCTGGCGCGGCCTCATGGAGCGGGCCGATGCCTCGCTGTACCGCGCCAAGGCGGCCGGACGGGGCAGGCGCGCCTGAAATGGCTGGCCCCTGAGTTGCCGCGCCTCGGTGCAGTCAGTGGCCATAGGCGGCAGGCACCCCCGGGTCACCACCACGCGCCGGGGCTTGTAGCAGCAGCCATGGCGCGCAGGCTTGGCACACGCATGGCGGCGCCTGCAGCACAGTGCTGTGCAACCCCATCCCCTGCTGTTTTGGGTAGCATGGTCGCTACAGTCCAGCCCTTGGTGCCTTGCCACGAACCCGCGACCCCGACGAAAGACCTGCCCATGCCAGCTGATTCCCATCCCGTCTGCGTGCGGGAGTTTCGCCAGGTTCTGCTGTGGCCCCTGCGCCTGATGCCGGTGCGGGGCTCCGAAGGCCGGCACGCCAAGCCCTGGCAACTGCTGGCGGACATGGGCGAGGAGGCCTCGCCCTGGCGCGAGGTGGTGGACGAATTCACGGGCGACAGCAGCCGCTTCCACGAACGCCACTACAACGAGTTCGTCACCTTTTTGCCCTACGTGCAGCGGTTCCTGTATGGCGAAGGCCGCGGCCAGCCAGGCAGCAGCGCCACCGGCTCGCCGATGCGGGTGTTCCGGCGCAGCGACGTCAGCGCCGTGCGGGCAGTGCTGCGCCCCGGCGCCGCGCCGATCATGCTCGACATCGTCCATGTGGACCTGTACTTTTTCCTCGACCTGGACCTGGTGCTGCTCAACGTCGAGGTCAGCGCCCGCGACCTGGCGCTCGACCAGGCGCAGGAGCTGCTGTACCGCTTCGGCCGTGGCTACCCCGCCGGCTGGGATGCGCAAGGCCATGCCCAGCACTGCCTGTACAGCGCCGAGTGGCTGGACGCCGCCGGGCAGGTGCTGGCCCAGTCCGATGCCAACCA
Source organism: Geoglossum glabrum (assembly GCA_021527465.2). Classification (NCBI taxonomy): domain Eukaryota; kingdom Fungi; phylum Ascomycota; class Geoglossomycetes; order Geoglossales; family Geoglossaceae; genus Geoglossum; species Geoglossum glabrum. The sequence goes on along the minus strand of JAJDFE020000497.1, from coordinate 9,723 downwards.
GCGCGACCTCTTCATGGCCCATGTCAGCAGCCACCGCGCCCCGCGCATCGCGGCGCACTGGGCCTGGCTGCTGGAGCCGCTGGTGAGCGACCATTCCGAGCGCAGCGGCCCCCTGCGCTACCGCCAGATCGAGTACTACCGCATGCCGCAGCTGGCCTTTCTGGCGCTGGACGACCCGCGCGCGCTCAGCCGCAGCGACTTCGTGCGCCTTGGCCTGGTAACCGGTGCCCCCCTGTCCGGCGACGGCACCGGCCTGCCTTATGCCGAAGAGTACCTGGACGACTTCGAAAAACGTTTCTGCTACGACCGCTTCTGGAGCGGCAGCGGCGCCGCACCCAACACACGCTACCTGTGCAGCGGCCATTCGCTGCTGGTGCTGGGCGATGCCGGCAGCCCGTTCTATGTCTGCCGCGACCGGGGCGTGCTGGCGCAGTTCAGGCACCAGCATTTCCTGCTGTTCTTGATTGCGCACTTCCAGAAAGCCGCGCTGCTGATGTTCTCGGACCGGCTGGCCGAGGCCCTGAAAGACCTGGACATTGCCGACGCCGCCAGCGTGCGCCGTTTCAAGCGCACCATCCGCGACAGCTTCGCCGGCTTTCTGCGCTTCACGCACCGCTACTGGTTCCACGAAGTGTCCGAACAGGCCCAGGTGCGCGCCCTGTTCCGCATGTGCGCCAACCACCTCGGGCTGGACCCGCTGTACACCGAGGTCAAGGAGCGCATCGGCGAGATGAACCAGTACCTGGACGCCGACAGCCTGCGCCGCCAGGCCAATACCGTCGTGCGGCTCACGGTGGTGACCATCTTCGGCCTGATCGGCACCGTGACCACGGGCTTCCTGGGCATGAACCTGCTAGCCGAGGCCGACGCCCCCCTGGGCCGCAAGCTGGCAATCTTCGCCATCGTGTTCGTGCTGACCACCTCGCTGACGGTCTACACCATGGTCAAGTCCAAACGCCTGTCGGACTTTCTCGACGTGCTCTCGGACGAACGCGCCACCGCCTGGCAGAAATTCAAGGCGCTGGGGCTGGTGTGGCGGCGTGCGGGCGGGTAGAGGAGGGCGGGTGGTATGCCACGGGCCGCCGCCGTTGAATGGCTGGCAGGCAAAGTTGCTCTGGCGAATCTACCCGTTCACTGACGAGGGCTTGGCCGCCGGGAAGCTCGACGCGCTTGGCGATTCCAAGTCCCACGAGAGAGGCGGTTCTAGGTGGTACGGCATTACCAGTCCCCCGCACAGAGTCCAGGGAGGTAGCACGCGAGCGACCAGTCGTGGGTCCTCGGCCATCATCAGGTTGGGTGGGTTCGTGAACGCGTCCATTGGCATCAATGTAGCCGCTGCGGTAGCTCTCTGCAACGAAGTCGCCTTGGCTTGGTGCAGGATTGTGAGGTTGCGCAGGCTGCAGGCCGCCCATCCACTGCAGCGCCTTGTGCGCCTGGTCGAGCCCGACAAGCACGCCGCTCTTGCGCCGCAGCACGCGCTCCACGCCGCCTTGGCGCAGGCGTTCCTGCAGCTGTATGGGGTCACCCTTGACCATCAGCGTGCCGTCGCGTTGCATCTCCGTGACGGGCACAGGCTGAGACGCTGCAGCATTCGCCTGTGAGCCATGAACTGCGCGAGGGGCACTGGCACCCACTGCGCTGGGCCCGGCTGTGGAGCCGCCAGCCGTCGGCGCTTGGGTCGCGGCGGGCGCAAGCTGTGCGGCAGTTCTGGCCTGGGGCAAGGTGGCCGTTGCCGATGCGCGCTGAGACCCACGGACCGCTTGCGTGCCAACTGGGCCAGCCGGTGCAGCGAGTGGGCGGCTGAGCACCTGCTGTGCCAGTGCCGCCTGGTCCACGGGGACCAGGGTCACGCCCGCGAATGGCTCGGCGCCGCGCACGCCGCCGGCCTGCAGGTGCGCCAGGATGGTGGCCTGGTCGCCGCCGATCACGAGCATGCCGAAGTCGAGGGCCTGGACCTGGGCGTCCATGGGGACGGGGGCTGGACTTGTGCCGCTGCGGTATGGCGGGCTGTGCCGTGCTGGGTAGTTGCGGGTGCTGCTTCTGCAGCGCTGGCATCCACTTCGGCATTCAGTGTGGACGCTGTTGGGGCCGGAGCTGGGGTGTCGGGTGCCTGGGGGACTGTCTCCGCCTGGCTCGCATCGCTGTTGACCTGTACGTGCGGCAAGGCGTTGGCGCCTTGTTGGGTGCCGCTGCGGTTGCCGTCAGTCGATGCCGGCAAGGGCGTCGCGGGGGTGGCCGATGGGGCGGTAGGTCCTGATGGCCTATTGTGCTGTTTGTGTCGGGAGAGTCTCGGCTTTCCCTGGCGGTAGCTACCTACGTCAAACTATTGGGTGACATTGAGCGCGGACTCGTCTTGGTAGCCAGTTGCTGACGACGTAGGGACAGGTGACGGCACCGGCATGAGGCAACTTGAGTTGCCGGTGCCGTGCGCACCTTATCACCCTGCGTTGCCGGCGGGACGCTTCGTAGGCACCTTCAGTGGGCTGAGGGCGCTCGACGTTCAGCCATGCGAAATCAAGATTTGCAAGGATTAAGTTTTTACTGTCTTGTGCCGCCTGTAGAAATCATGCCAAATTTCTCGGACATCCCCCAATTCCATCTCAAATATGCCAGCCACAATTAGCATGCAGTCGGAGGTTGTCCAGCCATCAAATTTTAGTCTCTCGAATACCTCATGGCTGCTTGCGCCAGAATTTTTCATCTCTATGTAAGGCCTCATTTTTTCGGATGTGGAATTATTCATTCTTCAAACGCTCCATTTTGCGCAATGTTGGCACATGCTTGCTGAATCCATAGCCTCTAATGAAGACGGATTCCCCTTCTGAAAACCACGCTTGGCCAATAGTCTTGCGAGACGGGTATTTCTAATGTCTGCTCCAAACAGTTCCAGATGACTAACTCCAAGAGTCTGACCTAGTGATCGTACTTGGTTTGAAAAATTCATTATAGCGCCACTCTCATCGCTGATCAAATCCCAAATGCCTGCTCTCAAGATCCCTTTGTCTAATTTGAAGACGTATATCACTGATTTTTCGGTGGATGGGTCTTCGAAAATCACCTGCTCACCTTGAAGGAACTCTCTGCGTTGTTTTGCATTCATTCCAAATTTATGGAGTTCTATTAAGGTGCGCCGGGAAGGTCGAGCAAGGAGTTGTGATCCTGGTCGTTTGGGCATGCTCACCGTCTCAATTTTTGTATGCCTCGATATTTTTTTGAATGATTTTCCTTTCCTTTTGATTGCTGTAGCGCGCTCCCGCTGCGCAATGCCAAACGCCAAATCCACCAGGTCCTGCCCATCAAAAGCCTGCGGATTGCCCGTCAGCTTGCCGAGCACGTCATTCAGCGATGCCCGCACCCGGGCCAACCAGCCCTGCACCGAGTTGTTCGGCATCAGCGCCGTAGGCTCCACGCCCAGCTCCATGGCCACCTGCACGGCGTAGGGGAGCAGTTCTTCGCTGCTGTAGCTGGTCTCATCTGCTCGGGCCGGCCGCGAAGCCCGCACGCGTGCCATGGCCTCGTCGTGGACCCGCCGCTCCAGGCTCCCCTCAGGCCTGTTCGCCCAACTGCCGATCACCTTGTGCAGTTGCCTCCACCTCGCTTCGCCCAGCACCGCCTTGCCATGCTTGTGCACCAGCTCGTGCGCGGCCACGGCCATTTCCTGGCCGGCTTCGATGTGGTCGGCGATGAGGAAGACGGTGTTGGTGTTGGGGTCGAAGAACCCTTGGGCCAGACCTGTGCCTTGCGAGCCCATGTCCACCTTGCCGACCAGGGGCTCCCAATGCACCTGGATGTTGGCCGAGGTGGCCACCACCACACGGCCACGTCCCTCTTCAAGCAAGCCCATGCTGTTGGTGGGTTTGGCAACCGCAGCGCGCACCGGTTGAACAGTGGCAGGCTTGAAGGGCAGGCCCTGGAGTTCTGATTTGGCGAGCTACGGCTGAACTGCTGGCTTGGCAGGGAGGAGGACTGGGCCTGCTCGCCAGAACCAATGCGTTAACCGCTTCCGGCGATTGAAAAGTCGCAGAAAATTATTTCATTCTTTCTCGTAATAATTTTCCAGCCAATGGTCAATATCCATGCCCTCCTTGGCGACAAAGTACGTAAAGAGCTTGGCGTTTCCAAGACTCGACCCTCCAAGAAGATACCTTATGTATCTATCCGCATCCAAAGGAGCAAGCTTCCGCACATCATTAATGTGGAGGTCGTACACCTCCCTGTAACTACTGCAGCTTCCTTCTTCCTGCGATACATCTCTTCCCAGATCACGCTCCAGTGCTTTTAGAGTGGAATCGCGCAAACCAGCCATGGTAACTCCTTTGATAATCATTTTTGCCTTGCAATAATATTCAATTTGCTGGGCACTTCTTTCAGTTCATCGACGTCAATCGGGTCCTTTAGTGTTATCTCAAAAATTCCATATCCCAGCTTCTGCCTGGCTTTGCCGAACGATATGTCCCTTATCGCGGCCTGTGCCCAATCATCCTTTGTTCCATTTTGATTGTTTTTGCGATGCTTGTCGAATTCTTTTTGGAAATTTCTGAGATTGCTGTCGGCCAGTTTGCCTGGCAGCCCAACCGGAAGATGCCCTTTCGTTTTGAGGTAGTAAGAAATCAATTTTCTCAGCATTGCCTCCGTCACTCCGTGGGCATCAATTCTCACGAATTCTCCTGATGATTCTATTTTTGCTGTTTTTGAAATATTCAGGGAAGGTCCATTTTTTTCATCATCTTCTATGTTGGCGAAGCCAACATACTCTTCACCCACAAGCAAAGCAATGTCGTCCGCGTAGGGATTGTCTTTTGACATCCGGACCTTGAGGTCTTCTTCCTTGAAGGGAATGGGCCGGGGATTGTCCTTCGTTCCCAGCGGACCTTTCTTCGGTGCTGCACCCGCGTTGTCATCTCCCGCCCCGCGGCTCATCTGGATGGGAAGATAGGGGGCGGAAGGTGCGCTGCCGTTGGGCCGCTCAAGACCCGACGGGGCCGAGGCTGAGCGCTCCAACTGTGCAATGCCAAACGCCAAGTCCACCAAATCCTGCCCATCGAAAGCCTGCGGATTGCCCGTCAGCTTGCCGAGCACGTCATTCAGCGATGCCCGCACCCGGGCCAACCAGCCCTGCACCGAGTTGTTCGGCATCAGCGCCGTAGGCTCCACGCCCAGCTCCATGGCCACCTGCACGGCGTAGGGGAGCAGTTCTTCGCTGCTGTAGCTGGTCTCATCTGCTCGGGCCGGCCGCGAAGCCCGCACGCGTGCCATGGCCTCGTCGTGGACCCGCCGCTCCAGGCTCCCCTCAGGCCTGTTCGCCCAACTGCCGATCACCTTGTGCAGTTGCCTCCACCTCGCTTCGCCCAGCACCGCCTTGCCATGCTTGTGCACCAGCTCGTGCGCGGCCACGGCCATTTCCTGGCCGGCTTCGATGTGGTCGGCGATGAGGAAGACGGTGTTGGTGTTGGGGTCGAAGAACCCTTGGGCCAGACCTGTGCCTTGCGAGCCCATGTCCACCTTGCCGACCAGGGGCTCCCAATGCACCTGGATGTTGGCCGAGGTGGCCACCACCACACGGCCACGTCCCTCTGCCAGCAGGCCCATGCTGTTGGTGAGCCTGGCAACCGCAGCGCGCACCGATTGAACGGTGGCGGGCTTGGAGGGCAGACCCCTGGCCCGTGAGGGGCGGTCCGGCGAAGGCGGTGCGCTACGGCTGAATTGCTGGCCCGTGGGGGAGGGGCCTGCAGAGGCTTTGGCGCGTGGTGACCGCTGCTGCAGCAACTGCCGCGCCTTGCCCACCTGGTCGAGCCCGACGAGCACGCCGCCTTGGCGCAGGCGCTCCTGCAGCTGTACGGGGTCACCCTTGACCATCAGCGTGCCGTCGCGCTGCGTCTCCAGGTCCGCCGCGCTTGAGGAGGTCGGTGCTGGACCGCCCTCTGCAACCCTGCGCCCCTGGGTCAGCGAGAAGCCTGTGCCGCCCGTATGCACGCCCTGCTGGTGCAGCGTGCGTCCGGCATCGGGCAGTGCGTCATGCAGGATGCCGGCGGCAAGCGCGTCGCGCACAGGCTTGGACGCTATGTCGCCAGCGTCGCCTGTTGCGAACACGCGATCCGACCCGGACTGGCGCATGAAGCGGCGCACGGTGGCCGCCAGGTAGGGATAGCTGCGCGTGAGAATGATGGCTGGGGCCTCGGAGATCGCGCGCACCTTGCCATCCGCGCCGGTGCCGATGAGCGTGATCCAGCCTGGCCGCTGCATGGACTTGCCCACGATGGCCAAGTCGTCCGATCCTGCGATTCTCTCGCCCAATATCGCCATGGGCTTGCTGGCCTTGAGCAGTTTGTCCTCGCCGAAGTCCTTCAGCTTTACCATGGACTGTATTGATGTCCTGGTGTTGCCAGGCTCGATCACGGCGAACTTGTTGCTGTTGATGATCACGTGCGCCAGCATGCCCGGCACGTATGCCCCCAAGTCATCAGTCAGCTCCAGATCCGCTGGGCTAGGGCTAGGATTGCCTGACGGGTGGTTGTGTAGCACGTAGTAGCCATTGGCCCCCGTGCGTTGCATGTTGTCGCGGAACTCCTGAATGTATTCAGAAAAAGTCATTCCAGCCGGAACCATCGGCGTCTCGCCTGGCAGCCGCGCGCTGACGCCGGTGGCATGCACCACCTGGCCATCCTTGACGAAGAAAACCCGGAACGTCTCGAACCGGGGATCGCGATACACCTGGGCCAATTCGGCCAGGTGCGCGGGGCTGTCTACTTGCTGCCCGACGAGGGCTTGACTGCCGACACGCTCAATTCGCTTGGCGATTCCAAGTCCCACGAGAGTGGCGGTTCGAGGCGGTACGGCATCACCAGCCCCCCGCACGCGGTCCACGGTGGGAGCACGCGACCGACCAGTTGCTGGTCCTCGGCCATCGTCTGGCTGGGTGGGTTCTTGAACGCGTCCATTGGCATCACTGTAGCCGCTGCGGTAGCTCTCTGCAACGAGCTTGCCTTGGCTTGGTGCAGGAGTGTGGGGTTGCGCAAGCTGCAGGCCGCCCAGCAACTGCCGCGCCTTGCCCACCTGGTCGAGTCCGACGAGCACGCCGCCTTTGCGCCGCAGCACGCGGTCCACGCCGCCTTGGCGCAGGCGCTCCTGCAGCTGTATGGGGTCGCCTTTGACCATCAGCGTGCCGTCGCGCTGCATCTCCATGACGGGCACGGGCTGAGATGCTGCAGCGCTCGTGGGCGAGCCATGCCGCCCCTCAGTACGAGATGCACTGGCACCCACGGGGCTGGGGCCACCTATGGAACTGCCAGCCGTTGGCGCTTGGGTCGCGGTGGGCGCAAGCTGTGCGGCAGTTCTGGCCTGGGGCAAGGTGGCCGTTGCGGATGCGCGCCGAGACCCACGATCTGTCTGCGTGCCAACCGGGCCAACAGGGCCTGCCGGTGCAGCGAGTGGGCGGCTGAGCACCTGCTGTGCCAGTGCCGCCTGGTCCACGGGCACCAGGGTCACACCCGCGAATGGTTCGGCACCGCGCACGCCGCCGGCCTGCAGGTGCGCCAGGATGGTGGTCTGGTCGCCTCCGACCACGAGCATGCCGGAGTCCAGGGCCTGGACCTGTGCGTCTATGGGGGCGGTGGCCGGGGGCTGGACCTGTGACGCCGCGGAGTGGCGGGCGGTGCCGTGCTGGGTAGTTGCGGGTGCTGCTTCTGCAGCACTGGCATCCGCTTCAGCATTCGCTGCGGAAGGTGTTGGTGCCGGCGCGCCGGGTGCATTGGCGGCTGGGTCTGCGGCAGCGGTTGTGCCAGTTTGGCCCGCATTGCTGCTGACCTGTCTTTGCGACAAGGCGTCGGCGCCTTGTTGGGTGCCGCTGTGGTTGCCGTCCGTCGATGCCGGCAAGGGCCCTGCGGGCGTGGCCGATGGGGCTGCAGGGCTTGGTGCGGTGGCTGTGGCGGTTGCGGCTTCCAGCGCCGGCAGGGCCTCGGCCTGCCGCAGTATCTCTGCCTCCGCCTGGGCTTTTCTTGTGGCGCTGGCGGCATTCGACCAGGTGGGCACGCTATCTGGTTGCAAGGCTTGTGGATACCCGGGCAGCAGTGCCGCAGCAAGGGTTGCCGCTGGGAAGGGGGGCGGGGGCACTGCGGGCCCGCTGGCGGTGGGCGCTGCAGGCGCTGTTAGCCCGTGTGCCATGGTTGGTGCAGGTGGTGGGGGCGATGCGGGTGGGGTGCCGGGCTGTGTCGGCTGGTCCTGCACGCGGGGTGCGGGGTTTGTTCTGCGCGTCCCCGCCGCGCCGTCCATGGCAAAGCCGGCAGCCATGGCCTGGCCTGCGGCCTCGCCCGCCATGTCGCTGAGTTTCACGTCCTGGCCGGCGCGCGAGAGTTCCAGGCCCTGGGCCACGGCGCCCGATGCTTCTTCGGCCCCTTCGGAGAGCGAGCCGGTCGTACCCTGCTTGAGGACTTGCACCGCGGTCTCCAGCGCCTGGGTGCCCAGGTTGCCCTGCATGCCGCGGGTCAGTGGTTGGGTGAGGAAGGAGCTGGATTTCACGGCCTCGCGCGCTGCGCCGCCTTTCAGGTGCGATGGCAGGAAAGCCTTTTCGATGGCATCGCCGCCGGGCACCAGTTTCATCGACAGCACCGATGCCCCGGTGCCCACCAGTAGCGCACGGGTGGTGGCTGCTGCGGCCAGGATGTCGCGTGCCTTGTCCGGGCCGTGGTCGCGGGCCAGTTGCTGGAACTCCGGCTCCGCCGCAAAGGCGGACGTGGGCAGCTTGCGCAGTTCTGCATACAGGTCGTAGGCGACCGAGGCCCCTTGCTGCGCGGCCGCTGCGCCGACGGCGGTGCCCGATGCCACGGCAGGCGCAGCGTTCTTGAGGGCCACGGCCGATCTCGCGGCGGCTTCGGACCCGGTGGCGATGGTGCGGCCCAGCAGTGCATTGCCCGCAGCATCGGCCGCGCCGCCTGCTGCCCGCCCGATCAAGCCCCCGGCGAGCATGCCCGGCGCGCTGCGCGCAAGGGTATCGCCCAGCAAGGTGGGGTTCTTCAGTGTCTCCCAGCCGCCCACGGCCAGTTTTTCGCGCCAGCCTTCTGCGGTGGCGAGCTTTTGTTGCAGGGCCTGCGCCTTTGCTTGAAAGGCGGGCGATTTTTCGTCCTGCAGCACCTCTTGCGTGCCGCGGATGGCGTTCAGGTATGCCGTGTCGTAGTCGCCCGTGACAGCGCTGTAGGCCACGCCCGGGAGCGATGCCACGTCGAGGATGCCCTGGGCGGCCGATTTGGTGGCGTCGGAGATTGCCTCGCCCCAGCTGCGCTGCGGCAGGGGCGCGGGCTCGGCCGCCCCCGCAGGCGTGGTGCTGCGCAGTGCGGTTTGGGACTGCGCTCTGCCGTTGCCACCTGCGCGTGGGGCGGCGTCCGTTGCGGGTGGCGCCTTCGCACGGTTCTCTGCCCGCCCATCGAGCAGGGCCGCCGTCGGCGATGCGGCCAGAACCCCCTTGTCCGCCTGGGCGTACTGTGCTGCCCGCTCGCGTGCCAGCTGGCCCTGCCAGCCCGGCATGGATTGCATGCGCTGGCGTTCCCCGGGGCTGGCCGCGTCCCAGGCGTTGCCCAAGGCCTGGCGCACCTCGGGCCGCACCGGGGCAAAGCTGGCCGCATCGGTGCCGCGGCCCGACTGGCTGCTGGCTGCGTCCACCAAAGGCTTCTGCGCTGCCGGGGCCGGGCGGTACACCAGGCTGCGCGGGTCGTCGGCGGCGCCCAGCCTGCC
>JAJDFE020000496.1:0-28251 GCA_021527465.2 Geoglossum glabrum | reverse complement strand
AATGATTGTGCTCGAACACCCGATTAAAGCAATCGGTGAGTATACTGTGCCAGTAGAAGCAGGCAATACCAAGGCTAACGTGAAACTCTCCGTCGTGAGTGAATAGTGTTATCTCTCAACTGTAACTTTACAAAGGGCCGTTCTTCTTCTGAAGGCGGCTCTTTCGCTCTAAAATAGTAAAAACGTACTTGATATGCGAGGACAAAGAAACAAAAAACGATCAAAAGAGAAGTATATCTTTGTAGTGGGTGGGGTAATGAGTGGGGTGGGAAAGGGAATCACAGCTTCCTCGATTGGGAAGATTCTTCAGGCTCGCGGTCTTCGGGTGACGGCCATGAAGATCGATCCGTATATCAATGTCGATGCGGGGACTATGAATCCGACCGAACATGGTGAAGTATTTGTCCTCGCTGATGGACATGAGACGGATCAGGATATGGGGAATTATGAGCGTTTCATGGGCCTCAAACTCTCTCGTACGAATTACATGACCACGGGCTCAGTGTATCAGCATGTTATCGAACAAGAACGCAATCTTGAGTACGGAGGTAAGTGTGTCCAAGTGGTACCGCATATTCCGCTAGAAGTGATTAAGCGTATCAAAGAGGCAGCTAGAAAAGCGGAAGCAAATGTCACGATTATCGAGATTGGGGGTACGGTGGGGGAATACGAAAATATCCTCTTTCTTGAAGCAGTCCGTATGCTTAAAATTGAGCATCCAGAAGATGTGCTCACGATCATGGTGAGTTATGTCCCTACACCCTCTAAAGTAGGCGAAATGAAGACTAAACCAACTCAACATGCAGTCCGGACTCTCAATGGCACAGGGATCCAACCGGACTTTATCATTGCCCGGGCCGATCGACCACTCGATGAGAAACGCAAAGAAAAAATTGCTATTTTCTGCAATGTGCAATCAGAGGCGGTTATTAGTGCTCCTGATGTAGAGAGTATTTATGATGTACCAATCAATTTCGAAAAGGACCACTTAAGTGATCGGATTCTCGAGCGTTTTGCTTTGCGTCCCAAAAAACAGGATTTGGGGCCGTGGAAGCGCAAAGTGAGTACTATGAAAGGTCTAAAGACCAAGGTAAAAATTGGGATTGTGGGAAAATACTTTAAAACGGGGGATTATGTTTTATCGGATGCCTATATTAGTGTAATCGAATCTCTCAAACATGCTGCCTACGCTACTAAGCAGAAGCCAGAGCTTGTGTGGCTCGACGCGACTGAGTATGAGAAAGATCCTAAGAAACTTCGTGAACTCAAGGGTTTTGCAGGTATTCTTATTCCGGGTGGTTTTGGGGCACGGGGAGTTGAGGGGAAAATTAAAGCGATTGAGTACTGTCGAGTAAATAATATTCCCTATTTTGGGCTCTGCTACGGGATGCAGCTTCTCGTCATTGAATATGCGAGAAACGTTTTAAACCTCGCGGGTGCGACCACTCATGAGATAAATCCTATGGCCGAACATTTGCTCATTGATGTGATGCCGGACCAGAAAAAGAAATTGGCAGAGAAAAACTATGGTGGAAGTATGCGTCTTGGGGAGTATGAAGCGAAACTAGTAAAAGGTACTGTGGCTTCTTCAGCCTATCGAACACCCCGTGTTATCGAGCGTCATCGTCATCGCTACGAAGTGAATCCAGAATATGTAGAGCAACTTAAAGCGGCTGGCTTAGTGTTCTCAGGCACTTCCCCGGATGGGGTACTTATGGAAATTGCTGAACTTCCCAAAACCAAACATCCCTTTTTTCTGGGTACGCAGTTTCATCCTGAATTCCAATCATCTCTCATCGCTCCTCATCCATTGTTTGTAGCTTTCCTCGAAGCCTGTAAGAAAGGTTAGAGTTTTAGTGATACCATGAGAATATGCAAATATTTTCTCTGTTTCGAATAGCCATTTTTGGTTTCCTGAGCTGTTTCCCTTTTACTGTAACCGAGGCACGGGAAAATGTAACTGATTGGTATATCAAAGACTTTCGGGCCGAGTTCGCCGTGTATTCGGATTCGACTATGATGGTAACTGAATGGATCACGGCTGATTGTGGCAATTGTGTTGATAAACATGGGATTTTTCGGGTTCTTCCTACGGTAGCCCATACACCAGAGGGAGAGATTGAAACCCCTGTCGAAATGGTTAGTATCACTGATTTTTCTGGGAAGCCACACAAATTTGAGGCGAGTGAAAATAGCAGTGATGATACGGTGACATGGAAAATAGGGGACTCAGATAAAACGGTTACTGGAATCAATGAGTATAAAATTGTTTATCAGGTCAGAAATGTTATTCATGATCAGAAAAGTTTTCACGAGTGGTACTGGAATGTGGTAGGCAATTTCTGGACACTCCCCATCGATGCCTTTTCGGCCACCATTCTCCTGCCAGAAAAAGTAAATAAAACAAATACTATTGGTCTCAGTGTTTATAGCGGAGGTCTTGGAAACACAAAGAATACTGTAGCGGAGGCAGTTTGGACTCAGGAGAACATGCTTGAGGTAAGGTCAAATCGAGGACTTCTTCCTGGCGAAGGGATTACACTCTCTTTGAGTTTTGTTTCCGGAATTTTCACACCGTACCAATTTTCGTGGTGGGAACTATATGGTAATTACCTCTGGTTTCTTATCCCGCTTATCATGTTGGTGTTCCTGTATCATCTGTGGCGGAAATATGGGGATGATCCAGAATGGGATAAACCAATCATCCCAGAATATGAAATGCCAGGAGATTTGAATGCTCTTACTATGGGGAGTCTCATGAAAAATGGGCGTATGGCTTCTGAACATGTAACGGCTGCACTTATTGAACTTGCGGTGAAAGGAGTGATCATTATTCGTAAAGAGACAGAGAAAATCCTTTTCTTTAATCATGAGGAATTTACCTTGGAAAAACATCTACCCGTAGGTTTTATAGCCACTCCTGAGCAAACACGGCTTTTAGAAAAGGTTTTTGAAACAGGAGACATTGTTAAACTTTCTGATTTGAAACGAAAATTTCATCTGGTGCTACCGGAGATTACGAAATTATCACTCGATTCTTTAGTTGAAAAAGGCTTGGTAGAACGGACAGGTTTTACTTATCGTAGTATCTTGTTCGGTGTCGGTATAGGGAGTATATTTCTCTTCAGTTTTTTCGGAGGATTAGTTTCATGGCAGGCTGTAGTAGCACTTGGAGCCACAGCAGGCATTTTCATTCTGGTTTCTCTTATTATGCCTAAACGTACTTTGAAAGGAGTGGAAACGTACGCTAAAATCAAAGGTCTAAAACTTTATATGGAAACAGCTGAGAAGTATCGCCAGCAATTTCATGAAAAAGAAGGACTGTTTGAAACCCTGCTTCCAGTGGCCATTCTCTTTGGGATGACGAAAGAGTGGATTAAGAAAATGGAAACCATCTATGGAAAGGAATATTTTGCTACCCATCATCCAGCGTGGTTTGTGGGTTCAACGGATAGCTTTGATACTAGTAGTTTCATTAGTGAAATGGAGAGTGTATCAAGCAGTATTGCTTCTAATATGGGCACAAGCTCTGGTTCAAGCGGTGGTGGTTCCTCGGGTGGTGGCGGTGGTGGAGGGGGAGGCGGTGGCTGGTAAAAGACAAAACAAAAACGCCCACTGAGGGGCGTTTTTTCTTCGTGTAGAAGTTATTTGGTGGCAGTAGGGAGCACGTGGACAAACATGCGCTTGGCGAGTTTACCGGTAAAAGCTTTGACTTTACGTTCTTCAAATTTGACTACTCCATCGATGAGAGCAAAGAGAGTATCGTCAGCTCCACGTTTGACGTTCTTACCAGCATGGAATTTGGTACCACGCTGACGGACGAGGATATTACCTTCTTCGGTTTTTTGGCCACCAAACATCTTTACGCCTAAGCGCTTTGAGATTGAGTCACGGCCTAAACTGGTTGATCCACCGGCTTTTCTGGTTGCCATATCGGTATAGTTCGTTTACACTAGGGTATCAAATGAATGCTCTGAGGAGTATAACACATCTCCAATAACTGTCAACTTGGACTTATGGAAAGAAGCGAAACCTTCAGACTATGGCTCAAAAAGACTTGGGGGAATGTCGGACCAAGGCTTGTTTTAGCTATTTCTTTCGTACTGGTAGGCATTCTCTGTTTTGAAGCGGGGTTGCTGCAAAAAAGCCTCTCTTCTGCAGAGGCACCGGTCATTATTCGGGTGGCTGAACCCGCTCTGCTTCCCTCAGGAGGAGTTGGGGTACCTAAAAAAGCAGTGATACCTGAAAAAATAGAGAAAGCAGTAGTTTCTGAGACACCAACAAGTTCTTGCCAGTTCGTGGGTAGTCGTAACTCCAATAAGTATCATCATCCTACTTCACGCTGTGCTAAACAGATTAAACCGGAGAATAAACGTTGCTTCGCTTCGGTAGAAGATGCTAAAGCCAAAGGATACCTACCGGGTTGTTTGACTCCGTAGGAAAAAATGTATGGCATAATGAATACATGCCATACAAAAACCAAAATCCTCACGGGGAATCTTTTAATCGTAACAAAATCCGTTTTCTCTCCGCTCTTTCTTTTGTGGTTGGATTTCTTGATGCCTTTTTTCTGTATGTTCTTTCATCGTATTTTGCTTCTCTCTCCGGGGAAAACTTGGTAGGAATCTTTTACTTAATTGTGTATGGGGGAGTGTTAGTCTTCCTTATGTACCTCCAGCCTCTCCTGCACCGTTTTGGTTCGGTGCCCCTTCTCCTCCTCCTTTACGCAGGGCTGATTGGTTGTGGTTTTTACCTCAGTCTCTCTGGCCCAACCTGGATAGGAGCCTTGGTGCTTCTTCTCTTCCTTATTGCTAATAACATGATGGGGCCGATCACGGACATTATTTTGGAGGATTTTTCTTCAGATACCGTTTCGGGGCGCATTCGGGGCTTTTATTTGACTGTGCTGAATGCTGGGCTCCTTCTCGCTCCCTTTGTCTCTACGTGGACGTTATCTCAGTATGGCTACGAAGGTATTTTTACCGTATTGACGGCTGGGTATGCCGCCATATTGGTCGTAGCTATATGTGGATTACGCAGCCACAAAACCTATAGCCGAGAACGGATTTCTTTTTTGACGACTCTAAAAAAAGTTATTCAACGGAAAAACCTCCTCTATATTTATTCGGTATCTTGGGTACTTGAGTTTTTCTATGTCATTATGGTGGTCTACGCACCGATCCTCCTCCGTTCCTATGGCTATAGCTGGACAGAAATAGGGTTTATTTTTACGATTATGCTCATTCCATTCGTCTTGATTCAGTATCCGTTGGGGGTATTGGCAGATAAAAAGTGGGGAGAAAAAGAATTGCTGTTTGTGTCTTTGGTGGTGATGGCCATTGCAACAGTTTTGGTGGCGCTTGCTGGAAAGGGAACGCTTGGTTTATGGGCTATCATTCTTTTTGCTACGCGACTTGGAGCTGCTGGCCTAGAGATTTTGCGGGACTCTTATTTTTACAAGCAAATCACTAAATCAGATGCTGATATTGTAGCTTTTTTTCGAACTGCGCGGCCAACTGCCAATATCTTTGCAGCCGTGATTGGCCTCTTCTTTCTTTCTCTCTTTCCACTTTCAGGCTTGTTCTTTCTCGTCGCGGCTTTGGCAGTGGCGGCTTGTTTTCCGGTTTTGTTATTGCAGGATAATCAAGGCGAGGGGGAGCGGTCCTTATAATTTTTTTCTTAAGAAAAAATTTGATAGCTATTTTTTATGGGGAGTGATATGATAGTTGCAAATTTATTTGAAGCCAACCTCTATGGTATTTGTCTCAATCTTAGTAGTCGTGTTGTTTATTCTCATTTTTGATCTGCGTTCACGGGTAACGAAATTGGAAAAGCAACATACTGCAGAGACAGTCGCTTCTACTCCTTTGGCTCACCCAGTAGTTTCTTCTCCCTCTACTCCTTCACGGCCAGAAACCGTGAATCTGCCTGTCTCCTCAGTGACTTTCCCGTCGGAAGCTACGCCCGCATCGTCCACAGATTCTTCTTACACAACCTCTTTTGATCCTCTTGAATGGCTGAAACAAGATTGGCTTCTCAAACTTGGGGGATTACTGGTGCTTCTCGCTTTAGGCTGGTTTGTGAGTTATGCCTTTATCCATAACTGGATTGGGCCCGCAGCACGGATTGCTCTGGGGCTGTTTCTGGGAATTCTTTTACTCATCATTGGATGGGAGCGAATGCATACTCACTTACATCAAGGAGGCATCTTTCTTGTTCTTGGTTCAGGCACGATTATTCTTACGCTCTATGCGGCTCGCTTGGTTTATGGCTTCTTTACCCCGGTATCAGCGCTCTTCCTGATGTTTCTTTCAGCGGTAGTGGTAGCAGGTGCAAGTGTCCGATATCGCTATGAGCCTTTGGCTTATTTAGGCTTGTTGTTAGCGAGCACAGCACCTTTCTTTGTAGTTTCACCACAGCAAGATTATTTTCTTCTCTTTTCTTATTTGTTTGTGGTGGTACTCGGGACCGCTTGGCTCCTCTTTCAAACGAGGGTGCGTGGGTTATCTCCGCTCACTCTCCTTATTGTGTTTTTCTATAGCCTTCCTCATTTTGCCCGCCCGCATCTGCCGGAAACAGAGGCCCTACTTTTCTTCGCTTTTGCCTTTGTGGCACTTCTTTTCCTTATGAATATTGTTTCCACAGCCAAGGATCTGTCCTTTCCTGTCCCATTGACAATGATGTTAGTCGGTGGGAATACAGTCTTGCTTATTGCCTGGATTTTGGTGGCAGCACCGAGCGAATCACAAAGCCTTTTCTTGGTTCTCTGGATGGGGATTTTGGTTGGGGTGACTTTGCTTATGAGGTACTTTACTGAACGGTCAGAAGTTTTTTTGAGTCATACACTGGCTGTGGTTGGACTTTTGGCAGCTGCAACAGCAGTAGAATTTGATGGCCCTATCTTGACCATTGCTTATATTGTCGAAGGTCTTTTCTCTCCAATTATCGTTTGGCTTCTCTCTAAAAATATTCGCCACGCAGGTTGTGTGAGTCTCGTTATCTTATGGCCCCTTCTTTTATCGTTAGAAAGCATGCATTCAGCTGCCTGGCTAAGAGGGATTTGGCATGATGACTTTTTTGTACTGTTGCTTCTCTCAATAAGCTTATTTGCTCTTGGTTCCTTTTTTCGGTTGAAATCTCCTTTATCGGAATCAGAAGCTTTCCGGTTAGGCTCCTTTTATTTGATCACAGGAAGTCTTGTTGGCTACGTTCTCCTATGGCTTTCACTGCATGCAGTATTCCTTAATGAGAGTATGGCAACGTTTATTTCCTACCTCATCTATACGGTGATTGGTATCCTTTTCTATATTCAGGGACGAACCGTAGGAAGACGGGGCTGGAAACAATATGGCGGAGCATTGGTCATATTTGTTGTAGGAAGATTATTATTGGTAGATGTGTGGCAGATGGAGCTAGGTGGACGTATCATCACTTTCTTCATCATTGGCGTACTCCTTATGAGCACCGCTTTCTTGGAGCGGAAACATCGAGAATTACCTCAGTAAAAAAGAGCATGAAAGAGCCTTTTCTCTCTCTTTTTTCCTATTTTCGCTCATGCTACAATAGAAAAGAACCTTATGACGTACGCCGTACGGCTAGAGCAGTTTGAAGGACCGCTTGAGCTTTTGCTTCAGTTGATCGAAAAAGAGAAGCTCGATGTGACCCGAGTTTCTTTGGCGAGGGTAGCCGACCAGTATTTGGAGTATCTCCAGAGTGAGTCACATATCCCACTGGGACATTTGGCAGAGTTTCTTTCGGTAGCCGCGCGCTTGGTACTCCTCAAATCGCGGGCACTTTTGCCCCTGCTGACATTTACTGACGAGGAAGAAGAATCTATTGTAGATCTTGAGTGGCAACTACGTGAGTATCGTCGCTATCGAGACGCGAGTGTGATTTTGGGGAAGCTCTTCTCAAGTCATACCGGTGCTTCGGCTCGGGAACGTTCTCTGGGTGTCACTGAAGGTATGTTCTTTCCACCGGAAAATTTGAAGAGTGAAGATCTGCAAGCGGCTTTTGTGAATGTGCTCGGGGAAATTCCTATCATGGAAGTACTTGAGGAAAAGGAGCTCAAAGCAGTAGTGAAGCTCGAGGAAAAGATGATCCATTTTCGGGAGCACCTGGCTGAACGAGTAGAAACTTCTTTCCAGGCTATGACCAAAACCGTACAGGACAGAGTAGAACTTATTGTTTCTTTTCTGGCACTCCTCCAGCTCGTCAAAGAGCGTTGGGTCACCGTAGAGCAATCTGAATTTTTTGGTGATATTGCTGTTCGTCAATCAGAAAAAATTTCCTAACTTTGTATGTCGTTACCTCCAGAAGAACGCCTTTCTCAACTTGAAGCCCTCCTCTTTGTGAGTGGAGAGCCACTTTCTTTCAAAAGAATAGAAACCCTCCTTAGTCTGAGTGGGGAAGAACTTAAAGTAGCTTTAGATGCCCTTGAAAAACGCCATGCAGAAGATGCAACTTCTGGCCTCATGCTTATTTGTCATCGAGACCAAGTGGAGCTGGCGACCAAGAAAGAGCATCTCCATTTGGTAGAGACTTTTACCAAGAGTTTTCTTCAAGAAAGCCTTTCAAAGGCAGCTCTCGAAGTCTTGGCAATTATTGCCTATCGAGCACCTATCGCCCGCTCATCGATTGAAGCGATTCGGGGAGTGAATTGTAGTTTTACCCTGCGTAATCTGCTGCTCCGAGGCCTCATTGAACGCGAAGAAAATCCGGAAGACGCAAGAGAGTACGTGTATCATCCTTCTTTTGCTCTCTTGGAGAAGCTTGGCCTTCGCTCCAAAGAAGCCTTGCCAGAGTACGAGACGTTGGCCAATGATGGGCGTCTCCAAACTCTGGTGCAGGAAGCCTCTGTTGCCCCTCATCAATCTGAAGAAGTGTAAACTCTATGCTCCGTTTTCTTTTCTTGCTCGTACTTATTTTTGGATCACTCGGTGCTTGGGTGCTCAAAGAAAAACCAGAGGTACTTTTGGATATTGCCCTCCACCAATGGGGAAGCTTAGAGGATTGGTTTTCAGACACTAAGGATGAGCCAGAGCCAGAAGCTCCTTTTGCTACTATTCCCTTTATTGCTGAAAATCGGGGAGCTTCGACCGTTTTCCAGCCGCATCTTCGGGATTTTGCTCCAAGACTCTCAGTACCGACTGCTCATGCTTCTGTGATCCTGGATGCGGAAACCGGGCGGGAATTGTATGGGAAAAATGCCAACGATAAACGTCAAGTAGCTTCACTTACCAAGTTGTTTACGGCGCTCATTGTCGTTGAACGAGTACGGAATCTGGATGAAATAGTAGTGATCGACGAAGAAGCTGTCTATGCTGAGGGGACGCGGGTGGGCTGCCCCCGATCTGGCTTTTGCAATGGGGTGCGGCTTCAGGTTGGTGAAGAAATCAGCGTGCGTAATCTTCTTCAGGCCGCTCTTATGAATAGCGCAAATGACGCGGCTATTGCTCTCGGTAAGCATATCGGTGGGACCCAAGAAGGTTTTGTAAAAATTATGAACACCCGGGTTGAAGAACTGGGTTTGGCCAATTCACATTTTTGTACCGCTTCTGGGCTTGAGATTGATGGGCAGGAAGCCGATTGTTATTCTACGGCTGCTGACATGGCGAGAATTACTGCTGTAGCTCTTAAGCATGATATTTTGTGGGACATCATGCAGATGGAAAAGACCTTCATTCAGTCATCAGACGGAGCGCTCTCGCATGAAATTTTTAATACAGACCAGCTGTTGGGAAGTATGCCCAACTTGGTAGGGACTAAGACGGGTTTTACACCACTGGCTGGCTATTCACTCTTAGCAGTAGCTACACATCCGAGTGGTGACCATCCGGTAATTGCTGTTGTGCTCAATGACCCATATCGTTGGGAGAGTATCCAGTCCATGTTCTCTTGGAGTTTTCAGGCGTATGATTGGATATAGGAAAGAAATTTATGGAATCACTTACTTTTGCTGACTTTCAGGACCTGCCCGTTTTTATGAACGTAATCAAGGTACTCATCACGGGAGTGCTCGCTTTTGGTCTGGCTTTTCTTTTGACGCCGCTCTGGACTCATTTTCTTTACAAATACAAAATTGGCATCAAGATCAAGGAAACAGGAGTATCTGGCGATAAGCTTAATTTTGTTTCCAAGTTGCATGCTTGGAAAGGGGGTACGCCGACGATGGGAGGGCTGATTGTGTGGGTAACGGTACTCCTCTTGGCCCTGGCTTCTGAATGGATTTTTCCATACTTGGCTGAGCTAACGCATACCAACTTTATTGCCAGACTTGACTTCCTCAAGCGTTCCCAGACATGGCTCCCGCTCTTTACGCTTGTCATGGCTGGGCTTTTGGGGCTCCTCGATGACTATATGAGTGTACGGGGTATAGGAAAGAATAAAGGAGGTGGCATGCGTTTTCTCGTTCGTTTCTGGTGGTTATTTGCTATAGCCGGCCTTGGTGCCTGGTGGTTCTACTCAAAACTGGGTTGGGATACGCTTCATGTGCCTGCCCTTGGAGATTTTGCTATCGGTTGGTGGTATATCCCACTATTTCTTTTTGTGATTCTCTTTACGGCTATTTCTTCCAACGAAACTGATGGGTTAGATGGGTTAAATGGCGGAGTCTTACTTATGGCCTTTAGCTCCTTTGCTCTCATTGCTTTTGTACATAACAAGGTGGATCTGGCGAGTTTCTGTGCTGCGGTAGCAGGAGCCCTTATGGCATTTCTCTGGTTCAACATTTATCCGGCTCGATTTTTTATGGGAGATACGGGAGCCATTTCTCTTGGTACTACACTGGGAGTAGTAGCCATGCTTACGAATTCAGCCCTTGTTTTATTTGTGATTGTTTTTATCTATGCTCTCGAATCAGGCAGTGCAGCTCTCCAGCTTTTTTCTAAAAGATTCCTGGGACGCAAAATTTTTCTCGCCGCACCTCTGCATCATCATTTCGAAGCGGTAGGTTGGCCCGAACCAAAAATCGTGATGCGGGCCTGGATTTTTACAGCCATGACAGCTCTCATCGGAGTGATTATCGGTATTGTCGGTATGGGTTAAATCTTTTTATCAACTTTTAAAATCAAACAGTATCGCTATGGCCTTGCGTCAGCTCAATCAACTCGATGTAGCCGGAAAGAAAGTACTCGTCAGAGTCGACTTTAATATAGAACTTAATGATGTGGCTCACATTCAAGAGGGCTACAAAATTAAAGTAGCAAAAAAAACTATTGATACTCTCTTTCAGGCGGGTGCAACGAAGGTGGCGCTCCTCACTCATTTTGGGCGGCCGGAAGGGAAAAAGGATCTAAATTTTTCTACTCAAAAACTGGTCAGTGAAGTGGTGCGAGTTTTGGAACGGGAAGTTGTTTTTGTAGGTGACTGTCAGGGGCCGCTGGTGCAAGCCGCTCTCGAGGCCCTTCCTTCAAATGTAGCCCTCCTCTTGGAAAATGTGCGTTTTTATGGGGAAGAAGAAATTAATGATGAAAATTTTGCAAAACTTCTAGCGGAACCCTTTGACATCTACGTGAATGAAGCTTTTGGGGTGAGTCATCGATCTCATGCCTCGGTGGTGAGTATACCTAAGTTCCTGCCCAGCGCTGCGGGATTGCGTATCATTGATGAGTTAGTACATTTGGATGCACTTAAGGAAAACCCAGTTCGTCCGGCTGTGGCCATTATCGGAGGGGCGAAAATTGAAACCAAGCTTCCTCTCATTCAAGCCTTTGAAGCCATCTATGATTGTGTCTTGGTTGGTGGGAAAATAGCCAATGAAGCTTTAGATCAGAAAATTCAGTTTAATGAAAAAGTACTCTTGCCTCGTGATTTTGATTCTCCCCAACGGCTTGATATTGGACCAATGACGGCTGCTTTTTTTGCACAAATTATCAAAAAGGCAAAAACAGTTGTCTGGAATGGTCCGATGGGAAAATTTGAAGAGAAGCCGTATGATATTGGAACGAATGTGATTTTACAGGCCATTCTTGAGAGTAATGCGGAAGTAGTAATCGGAGGAGGTGAGTCACTCGCTGTATTGGAACAGGCGGGAGTGTTTCATAAAATTGGCTTTGTTTCGAGTGGCGGTGGAGCCATGCTAGAATACCTTTCTGGCAAAGCTCTTCCTGGTCTTGAAGTACTGCGTGAGGCATAATATACTGAACAATCTTTTCATCCTATGGCTACTCTTACTCTCATTCAAGCTCGAGAAATCCTTGACTCTCGAGGGAATCCTACGGTTGAGGTTTGTGTCAAGCTTTCTGATGGCTGTACCGCGCTTGCTTCTGTTCCGTCGGGGGCTTCGACTGGTACTCATGAAGCCTTGGAACTCCGGGATGGCGACACTAAGCGTTATCATGGCAAAGGTGTACTCCAGGCTGTCCATAATGTGAATTCCCTTATTGCTCCAGCCCTGCTCGGGATGGAAGTTATCGAACAGAAAGCAATTGATATCAAAATGCTTGAACTCGATGGAACAGAAAATAAATCCAAACTCGGTGCCAATGCTATCCTTGGGGTTTCGCTTGCGGTAGCGAGAGCGGCTGCCAAGAGTGAAGGAAAATCACTATTTCGCTACCTGGAAGGTTTGGGAAATTTTAAGCAAGGCAGTATAACCTTTCCAGTGCCATTATTTAATGTTATTAATGGCGGAGAACATGCCGACTCAGGTCTTTCAGTACAGGAATTTAAACTAATGCCTTCTGGTATTAAGGGTTATAGCGAGCAGCTTCGAGCTGGTAGTGAAATTTTTCATACGCTACAATCACTCCTAAAGAAGGGTGGGTATACCACAGATGTAGGGGATGAAGGTGGATTTGCTCCACGACTTGAGAGCCATGCACAAGCTTTTGAACTTTTGGTCCAGGCGATCAAAGAAAGTGGCTACACACCCGGCCAAGAGGTGTTACTTGATATTGATGCTGCGGCGAACTCGTTTTATGACAAGGAAAATGATCGCTATTGCCTTGAGCCTGAAAAGGCTATTTTAAATGCTACTGAGATGGCGGCTCTCTACCGTGAATGGATTATGCGGTTCCCTCTTGTATCTATCGAGGATCCACTACATGAGGAGGATTGGAAAGGATGGCACGAATTCAATGAAAAGGTGGGAGCGACTGTAATGCTCGTGGGGGATGACCTTCTCGTGACCAATGTCAAACGTCTTGCTAAGGCGATTGAAGAAAAAGCTTGTAATGCCGTCTTGGTTAAAGTTAATCAAATTGGAACTCTAACTGAGACACTCGAGTGTATTCTCCTGGCTCAGAAGCATGGGATGAAGACGGTCATTTCTCATCGTTCTGGTGAAACTGGTGATGATTTTATTGCCGATCTCGCGGTGGCTACGCGGGCTGATTACATTAAGACCGGTTCTGTGGCTCGAGGGGAGCGTTTAGCTAAGTACAATCGACTTCTTGCTATTGAAGAGGAGTTAAAAACAGGAGAGAGCCTCTTCTAGATCTTTTTTCTGTGGGATAATTGAATCAGGTAAGGTAGTTAAAATAAAAATGTTATTATGCAGCGCGTGATTTGTATTGGTTCTACTTCTCAAGATATTTTTTTTCCTACGGAAGAAGGGATACTGCTAGAAACCCCAGAGGATGTTACCGCTCAAGTAAAGGTTGCTTTTGAACTGGGAGGGAAATTTCGTGCCAAGAATCGGTATGAATCCATTGGCGGAGTGGCCGCCAATGTAGCTATTGGCCTGGCGCACCTTGGTCTCCCGGTAGAATGTTACAGTCATGTCGGAGGGGATGAATTAGGACTCACTATCAAACGTACACTTGAGCAGGAGGGGGTTAAAACCAATCTCTTGGAACGTGACCACAAAGTACGCTCGGACCTCTCGGCCATTGTCGTGATTGCTCAGACAGGAGATCGTCTGATCTTTCATAATCGCGATGCCAATGAGCGCTTGGTGGTCGACGCTGCCAAACTCGAGGACGCCGACTGGTTCTATGTGAGTGCTTTGAATGGAGCCTGGCGAGATAATCTGGCTACTATTCGTAGGGTAGCTTCTGGAGATCGCAAACACCTAGCACTGAACCCAGGTCAGCATAATTTAAAAGAAGATCCGAAACTCATGTTGGATTTTCTTCATGAGGTAGATGCCCTCTTTTTGAATAAAGATGAAGCTATTGAACTTCTTCTCACTAATCATATTGAAACTGAATCTAAACGTTTGAATGATGAAGTGTTTCTTCTCCAGGTCTTACATCGAGAAGGGCCGCGAGTAATTGCTCTCACGGATGGCAAGCGAGGTGCTTGGACTACCGATGGAAATGGGGTTTGGCACGCAAAGAGTTATGAACCCAAGGGTTTGGTGGATAGTACTGGAGCTGGTGATGCTTTTGGGTCTGGATTTTTTGGTGCCTACCTCAAGGGTCTCCCCATCGAAACTTGTTTACGCTATGGCATCTGTAATGCTGGTAGCGTGGTAGGATTTTATGGGGCTACCCAGGGGCTTTTGGATGAGGAAACCATCACAGAAATGATAGAGAAAGTAGGGGTAAAAAAGATTACCTAAAGAGCTTTCCCTGGTTTTATTTTCCTCGCTGGCTCTCTCGATAAAGTGGTATACTAAAACTAAAGCAAACACCAGAAGTTATGGGTCTTTTTTCAAGTTTTTCATTTGGGAGTCGAGATGATCTCTTACTCTCTCTTGATATTGGCACAGAAGTGGTGAAAGCCCTTATTTTTCGAGTGGATCACGAAACTCGGACAGGCCAAGTGATTGGAGTCGGGCGTACCCCCCAGCGGACAGGCAATATGCAAAGCGGGGCGGTTTCAGATATTAATGGTGTTATACACTCGGCTCGAGAAGCTATCGAACTCGCTAAGGCACATGCCAAGGTAAAGCATATTGAAAAGAGTATTATCGGTGTCGCCGGAGAGCTAGTAAAAGGGACCACTACGACCGTCCACTATGAACGGGTTAACCCAGAAGTGAAAATTGGGCTTCAGGAGCTCAAGATGATTATTGGCAAGGTCCAGGAAAAAGCCTATGAGCGGATCAAAAAACAATTGGCTTGGGAAACGGACCAGCATGATATTGAGGTAAAACTTATCAATGCGGCTATTGTCGATGTGCGGATCGATGGGTACCACGTATTGAACCCGTTTAATTTCCAGGGGCGCGATGTTTCGATGAGTGTGTTCAATGCTTATGCCCCGATGATTCATCTCGGAGCGCTGCAAACTATTGCTGATGAGCTTGATCTTGACCTCCTCTCTATCGTGGCTGAGCCGTATGCTGTGGCCCGTTCCGTCGAGGTAGAAGACATGATTGATTTCAGTGCGATTTTTATCGATATCGGTGGTGGAACGACGGACATTGCGGTGGTACGTAATGGTGGGCTTGAGGGGACTAAGATGTTTGCCTTGGGAGGGCGAGCCTTTACTAAACGCATTGCCAATGAGTATGGCATCAAGTATGAACTCGCTGAACAGATGAAGCTTGACTATTCAGCCAAGCGTCTCAAAACTGAAGATATGGAACGAATTGCTACCTTGTTTACAGATGACTGCCGAGTGTGGCTTGGAGGTGTTGAATTATCACTACTTGAATTTGCTGAGACGGATTTCCTTCCTTCCAAAATTTTCTTGTGCGGGGGAGGCTCGGCACTACCGGGTATCAAGCAATCGCTTCTCTCTACGGACTGGTACAAGCACTTGCCTTTTTCTCGCCCGCCAGAAGTAAGTTTTCTCCAGCCCCAAGATATTACCCGAGTAGTAGATACGACTCATGAGCTCGTGACTCCTCAGGATGTGACCCCGCTTGGACTAGCCCACCTCGCTCTCATTGATGCTCTCGAAGAAGAAAAAATGCTTTCCAGTATTCTCCAAGAAAGTATGGCCTCTATAGAAAAAAAATAAAATTATGCGTGAAATTCACTATATTGATATTGATGAGGAAATTATTAGCGCTGTCGGTCGCCTGCGTAAGTCAGGTCAGGGGGAAAACGTCTTTATTTTCCCGAAACGGGCACTCATTTTGCAGAGTATTGTGAATTTGCGTTTACTTGAACGTGAGGCTAAAAAACTTGGGAAGCAAATTATTGTCGTGAGCCAAGATGAAGCTGGCCGAAAATTAGCGGAAAAGGCTGGGCTAACAGTGGAGGAATACCAAGATCAAGCGTTACAGGAAGCTCAGGCTAAGGAAACAGCCCGATTTACGGTGGAACACACGACTGGCGCTATCCCTTTGCCTGAAAAAAATGCCATTCGAGAATCTCGGCAACGGGTCTCGGATATTGGGAGTGACAATTTTTTCTCAGCGGCAGCTCCCATCAGCATAGTTCCGCTCAAAGTGAACCCTCCTCAGGTGTTAGAGTCCTCTCCGAGCTTGCCGGTTTCCATGGATGCTACTAAGAAACTGCGGGTTCGAGACGTGAGTCCAGCAACCCTCACTACCCTCAATTCAAAACGAACAGATAGTATGTCAGGAGCGCCACGAACTTCTTTTGTAAGAGAAGAAAGTCACGCTCTTCCACAGAGTAGACCAGAGTATCCGGTACGAGAAAATTATCCTATGCCCCTCTCTGCACCTGAGGCAGTATTGAAAAAACCTCCAGAGGATACTCACTCGGAAAAGCGCCATTTTGGGAAATTAGCTCGGTTTATGGGGGCGACAGAAAAAACGGGAGCTCCTGTAAGAACTCCACTTACCCCCTCTCAAACTACGCCACCTCTTCCTCATTATGAGAGTACCTCTCATTTTTCTTGGTCTTGGATAGTACTTGGCATGGTGGTTTTGGTGGGAGGGGTTGGTATGGCTCTCTTCGTACTCTTTCCCAAAGCCACCGTTACGATCGAACCTCAAACCGCTGAACAGGTGATCCGTTTTCAGGGAACAGCAGCGCTTGAAGGAGGGAATGGCACAGATACGTTTACTGGGCGTATCGCTACACTAGAACGGACAGTGCGTCTAACGGAAGAAGCGACTGGTACGGCTACGAGTGACCAGGCCAAGGCGCGGGGAAAGATAAAAATTTATAATGACTTTAGCAAGGATCCTCAGTCCTTGGTAGCCACGACGAGATTTGAAACCAAAGAAGGTAAAATATTTCGTCTATTAGAAGGAGTAACTGTGCCGGGGGTAAATGAAACGGGAGGGAAACGTGAGCGTGGTATGGTAGAGGCTACGGTGGTAGCTGATCAAATTGGAGCAGAGTACAATATTGGCGCTACCACGTTCACTATTCCTGGTTTTAAAGGCGGGCCAAAATATGAGAAGTTTACTGCTGAATCCACTCAGGCTTTTGTGGGCGGAGGCAATGGCACGACACCGAGTGGAGAGCGGGTGGTGTCGGGTGATGATATCAATCGAGCAAAGGCCAAAGCCTTGGCAGAAGCTAAACAGATGGTATTAACAGAACTTCGTTCCACTCTGGCTTCAGGTGAGGCTATTCTGGAGGACTCGCTAGCATTTACGGAACGCCCTGGTACAATAGCCCCTCCCCTTGGGAGTACTCAACCAAGCTTTGTGTATGAAGCCCGTTTTGAAACCAAACTCTTTATCATCAATGAAGCCATGGTAAAAGAACGGATAGCCAAGGAACGAGTAACGGCCGGTGGAGTAACGCTTCTCCCGCATACATACGATGTACGGTATACAGCTCTTCTCCCTAAATACGATACAGGGAGAATTGATATGACAGTTGAAAGCACAGTATTATTTCAGGCAGCCCTTGATGAAGAAAAAATGAAAACTGTACTTTTGGGTCAGGATGAAGCGGGAATACGCACCTTTCTCGAGAATCATCCGGAAGTAGAGCGGCTTCAGGTAGAATTTCACCCACAACTTTTGGTTTCAACTATACCCAATCAAGCGAGTCGAGTAATGATAGATATTGTTTCCTCCGAGGAAACTCAGGATTGATTTCCTCTCACTTTTGCCGTACACTGCTCTTACTCCTTTTCCCCTATGAATTCCTCTCTTTCTACTGAAGAAGCCATCGAACGACGTACGAAGCGGCGCCAAGCCGAAGGAACTATATTTTCTTTGGAAGCTGACCGAAGTCACTTAGTGCGTGAACAAACCGGTCTGGGGACGACCTTACATGGACTTCATCAGTCTTTGCGAACGCTGGAGGCTCAAATAGGGGAGCAAGAAGCAAAACTGAAACATGTAGAGGGGAAACTTGCTGCGATAGATGAAGAAATCCAGCAAGCGAAAAAAACCCTCCGTCTGATCTAGAACTTTTCGCCTATGACCAAAGATACATATCTTTCAATTGTGAGAAAAACGCTTCAGGGTGATCCAGAGATTAAAATTTACGAATCCCATGTTTCGAAATTGGCTGATTTAGGGCGCCAAGTAGAACGAAGGGAATGTACGCCCCAAGAAACGATTCCCAAAATAGAAGCCCTGTTTACCCCTTTCGGAAGCCGGGATTTGTGGAAAGCTCTCGAAAAAGCCCTCCGTTAATTTTTCTTTTATTTCCATGCTTACCTCTCAAGAACTCCGTCAAAAATATCTTGATTTTTTCCAAAACAAAGGACACGTGATTGTTCCCTCTGCTCCTTTGGTGCCGGAAAATGATCCAACCACTCTTTTTACTGGCTCAGGCATGCAGCCAATTGTACCCTACCTTTTAGGTGAACCTCACCCAATGGGTACAAGAATTACAAATTCACAAAAATGTTTTCGGTCTCAGGACATTGAAGAAGTGGGGGATAATCGTCATACTACTTTTTTTGAGATGCTTGGAAACTGGTCTTTCGGGGACTATTTCAAGCAGGAGCAAATCGCTTGGATGTGGGAGTTTTTGACTGATGTGATTGGAATCGATCCAAAAAAGTTGTATATTACTTGTTTTATCGGTGATACTCGGTATGGTATTCCTAAAGACTCTGAAGCAGCAGAAACATGGCAAAAACTATTTGAATCTAAGGGAGTAGAATCTAAGATCGCTGAGATAGGAGCTGAAGCAAAGGGGTATGAACGTGGCATGAAATCAGGTGAACGCATTTTTTACTATGACGGACATAAGAACTGGTGGAATCGAGGAAAAACTGGGCCAGAAACAACGGCGATAGGTGATCCTTGCGGGCCTGACTCTGAGATGTTTTACGACTTTGGTACTCCGCACGATGAAAAATGGGGGAAAGAGTGTCACCCTAACTGCGATTGTGGCCGGTTTCTTGAAATCGGAAACAATGTCTTTATGGCCTACCGTAAAGTCTCGGAAAATCTCTTTGAACCACTTGCAAAACCGAATGTAGACTTTGGTGGAGGCTTGGAACGTATAGCTGCAGCGAGAGCTAATGATCCTGATGTCTTTAAAACCGATGCTTTTGCTCGGGCCTTGAAAGTGCTTGAGACTGTGCGTTCCATTGACTATGCTGCAACAGATTGGGCGATAAAATATAGTGTACGAGTTATTCTTGATCATGTACGCGCCTCAGTTTTTCTGATTGCTGATGGCGTCTTGCCTTCCAATAAAGATCAAGGGTATTTTGTCCGTAGACTTATTCGAAGAACAGTGCGCTACGCAAAAAAACTTGGAATAAAAGAAGTATACCTAGAAAAAACTGCAGATGCCTTTATAGCAGCCTATCAAGAAGCCTACCCAGATCTGTTGGAGAAACGAGAACACATTCTTTCAACTTTACTCTCAGAAGAGAAGAAGTTTCTCGGTGGTTTGGAAAAGGGACTGAAGGAATTTGAAAAAATGTATCAAATGGGGAAGGTTTCTGGACAGAATGCGTTCATTCTTTTTTCAACCTATGGGTTTCCTCTTGAGATGACCGAGGAACTCGTACTCGAGCAAGGTGGAAAACTTGATCGAGAGTCTTTTCAAGCAGAATTTAAAAAACATCAGGATCTTTCTCGAACGGCTGCAGCAGGGAAATTCAAAGGAGGGCTCGCTGGTGACAGTCCAAAGGTAACCGCCTATCATACCGCTACCCATCTGATGCTGGCAGCCCTTCGGAAAGAGCTCGGTGAAGCAGTGCATCAGGCAGGTTCGAATATTACCGAAGAGCGCACGCGTTTTGACTTTACCTATCCCGAAAAAGTGTCTCGTGAAGTGCTAGACCGAGTCGAAGCGTATGTGAATGAAGCCATTGCTGCCCGGGCGGCGGTAACGATCGCTGTAATGCCGAAAGACGAAGCGAAAGCCAAGGGAGTAGAGGGCAGTTTCTGGGAGAAATATCCTGAGAAGGTGAACGTGTATCAGGTGGTTTCTCCAGACGGAAAAGTTTATTCCCAAGAACTTTGTGGTGGTCCGCACGTAGCCAATACAAACGATATCGCTTCTTTTGGACGGTTTAAAATTATTAAAGAAGAAGCTTCTTCAGCTGGAGTGCGGCGAGTAAAAGCCACCCTTGAATAACAGGTATTGACCCGATTTTACCAGCACTCCGTTCGGAGAAAGGTATCAGATGCACACTTTTCTCACTCACTACACTTAGTAACAGAAAATAAACATATGAAAAAGGGCTATCTTACTTTCTTGCTGGCGGTAGGGGTTTTGGTTCTGCCAAGTAGCGCTGAAGCTTGTAACATGGAAAAGAAAGCCAAGGAATATATCGATAAGATCTATGCTTCCTCTCCTACTCATTATGGGACTAAGAAGCCAAAACTTATTTACAACACTACCAAGCTAGAAAAGTACGGCAAAAGTAAGAAAAAATATCTGGCTGGTGAAGCCAATGGAACCACTATTACTATCTATGAGAAGGCTCTTGATAAGGGGTTTGGAAAAAAATGTACTGAGGAACATTGGAAAGACTTAAAACAAGTAGTTGCTCATGAATACGGCCACCATATTGACTTCAATAAAGGGAAAGGTATCACCAAGCTTCTGAAAACCAGCGATGCGGAACGGGCCGCGATCGTAGCTGGAGAGCATATCCTCCATACCAAAACTTGGGGCAAGAAAGGTTGGCAAGCTGACTCTCTCAAGAAAGGAGAAAAGGGAAAACAGGGAGCAGTAAAAAAATACTTAGAATCGCTTTAAAAATGACGAAGCCCGCGGGAGTGAACCTGGCGGGCTTGGTTTCAATTGCTGGTCGTGATCGACTCAGTCATTCAGAAGGTGCTGCTTACGGCTGTATTCTTCGCTGGTGTGGCAGAACGCTACGAGAGGCGCAACTATCCAACGTTGGGTGAGCACATGAATAGCGATGACAATGTCCTCTTCAGGACAAGTCACGAGATCTTTACCTCGAGGATTCATCGGAACCTCGACAATCGTGTCAGCATCGTAGTGGACTTCCCAAACCAAGAGAGGTGTGTCAGGACTAACACTAAGTTCGCGAGTGATAGACTCGGGAACAAATGCACTAAACACCACCATATCACCCACCTTAAAAGGGGGTATTTCCGGTCGATCCATGAACATGGTCGGGAGGGGGAGTCGATAACTGACGATGTTTATGTCAGTACTTCTCTCCACTTCAGCACTGGGGTTGTAAACGATTGGTTGGACGGGAGGGAGAGTTTCATCTTCCAACCACGCCGCGATCTCAACTTCCTGGAACAAGGATTGCATGGCTGGCTCCTGCGGAGTTTGTGTATGTGTCTTTCCTGGGAAAGGCCACCTACTACAAGTATGCTCCACAGGCGCAATTCGTACAAATTCAGGGGTTTTAGGTTGTAAAACGACTGAAGTGTCATTCTACTCTTCTCAGGGGAACTGTCAATAGCTGTGAAAGGTGACGGGAAAAGAGGCTTAAAATTGACAAAAATAGGGGGGTACGCTACAGTATCCAAGTATCAAAAACCTCTATGATCGCTATTATTCAAACCGGTGGAAAGCAGTATCAGGTCGCTGTCGGTACCCGTGTCAAAGTAGAAAAACTTGAAGGAAAAGAAGGCGAGAAAGTGACTTTTCCAGCCCTCTTTATTGGGGATGAAAAAGCGGTCCAAGTAGCCATGCCTACTCTCAAAACGGAAGTTGAAGGCAAAGTCGTGGCTCATGGGAAGCACGACGAAGTGAAGGGAATCCGTCACAAGGCCAAAAAGCGTCAAATGACCCGCTACGGCCATCGCCAGCAGTATACGGAAGTAGAAATTACCAAGATCTAAGTTCAAAAAATCACCCCACCAATCGGTGGGGTTTTTGTTTAGAAAAGTTCCTTGCGGTTTTCGAGTGAAGAAGAAAGGGTTAGTTCATCCGCGTATTCGATGTCGCCACCAGTAGCCATGCCTCTCGCAATCCGCGTCACTTTGACTGGGAGGTTTTTGAGTTTTGTCTTGAGGAAAAGTGAAGTTAGGTCACCTTCAGTAGTAGGATTGAGAGCAAGGATAATCTCCTCTATGTGTTCACTGGCAATGCGTTCCAGGAGCTCGGAAATGTGAAGTTCTTTTTCTTTACCTTCACCACTGCCTTCGAGTACGCCACCGAGGACATGATAGCGGCCACCAAAGCTTCCGGTACGTTCAATAGCGATAACATCGAGTGGTTCCTCCACAACACACAGAACACCGAGCGCTCGTTTGGTATCTTGGCAGAAGACACACAGATGGTTTTCGGTGATATAGAAGCAACGTTGGCACGCCTTTAAGTGCTTGAGGTTTTCGAGACTCTCACTAAAGGCAATGAGCTTCTCCTCATCTTGTTTAAAGAGATAGAGCACTAAGCGTTCGGCCATCTTGGGGCCGATAGAAGGTAGGCTTGCAAACTGAGCAATGAGATTTTGAAAGGCGCGAGGGTATTGCATATGTTTATTTGTTTGAACAGAGTTCTATCCTTCGGTGTGTACCTTCTCGAGGCTCTTATAGGAAGTTGAGCCTTCTTCAAAGAAGAGAGAAATTTGTCCGACGGGACCATTACGGTGCTTAGCGATAATGACCTCGACGATGCCTTTGTTGGGACTGTCAGGCCGAACCCGATCTTCACGGTAGAGGAACATGACGACGTCAGCATCTTGTTCGATACTTCCTGATTCACGGAGGTCAGACAGTTTGGGACGCTGGTCAGGCCGCGATTCAACTGCACGTGAAAGTTGAGAAAGAGCGAGAATCGGGATATTGAGTTCGCGGGCCAATTGCTTCAAACCACGAGAGATCTCAGAAATTTCCTGGACACGATTTCCATCTCGAGAAGCTCGCCCTTCCATGAGTTGGAGATAGTCGATAATGATCAGGCCGAGGTTGTGCTCCGCTTGTAAGCGTCTTGCCATAGTACGCATTTCCATGATGTTCAGCGAGCCGGAGTCGTCGATATAAATCGGGGCTTCAGAAAGTACCCCCATAGCGTCCGATATCTTCTCAAAGTCATTGTCTGGTCCATCACTTCTCAGTTTCCCAGTACGCAGGCGCCAGAGATCGACACCGGCTTGAGCGGCGAGCATACGATCTACCAGTTGATCAGAACCCATTTCCAGGGAGAAGACTCCGACGGGGATCTTGGCATGGGTACCAACTTGACGGGCAATGTCGAGAGCAAGAGAAGTTTTACCAATCGAGGGACGAGCGGCGAGGATAATAAGATCAGATTTTTGAAGTCCAGCGAGAAGATTATCGAGATCAGGAAAGTTCGTGGGTACCCCGCGCATAGCCCCGCTATTCTTGTGGAGTTCATCGATGCGATCAAAAGCTGTTTCCAAGATACTGCGAATAGCTACGAAGTCTTGCTTAATATACTTCTGGGAAATCTGAAACAATTTTTGTTCAGCTTCATCGAGGACTTTCTGGACATCTTCCGAATCATCATAGCCCATCTCGACAATTTCACTAGCGGCTCCGATAAGACGCCGGAGCAGAGCCTTCTTCTGTACCAATTTGGCGTAATGAACAATGTTGGAGGCAGAAGGGACGGAATTTACCAAAGAAGCAAGGTAACCGCTGCCACCGACGCGCTCGAGTTCTTTTTTTTCTTCCAAACGATTGGCAAGGGAAAGCACATCAATGGGCTCACGTTCTTCATAGAGCGCAAGCATAGCTTCATAGATGCGATTGTGATCGCCTTTGTAGAAGTCACCTACTTTGACCAGGTCAGCTACCCGGATAATGGCATCCTTATCAAGCATGAGTGAACCGAGGACAGATTGCTCAGCCTCAATCGAATGCGGCGGGATACGCACATGGGTAGTAGAGGAGTTTTGTGCCATAGATTTTCATTATATCGAGCTTCTCGGCTTCACGCTATGTGACTGTGTGGAAGGAATGTTTATAATACTATTGACAAAAAAATAGAATAGGGTATTATCATCAAACGTTCTCACGGTGAGGACGTACAACAGAAGGTGCCAACATGTACGAAAAACGACCTCATTTGGTCGCCCTGGGCTTCCTCCTCATATTCACGGTGGTCGGTTGTGCCCAGCCTGAACCGCTCCAGGAACGAAGGGTTGAGGTTTCGAGGGCTACTCCACGTGTCGTTGAACTTCCTCCTCCTACAGCTCCTTCCACTCGCGCAAGAGTTGGGGAGAAGGAACGGTACGCTGGCGCGGTATTTGAAGTGAGGGGCATGGCCCGGAAGATGGTCCGTGACAACAAGCTTGTCGATTCAAAGAGTTGCGGGATTGTCCCGGCTCTCCTCACGGCTTCGGAACACTATCCGGAATTCGGTCCCAAGATGCGGGAGCAGTACCGAATCGATTGTTTGGCTGAAGTCAGAGAGTACCAGGCGGAAGAGAAGGCCAGAACCGCAAAGCAGCGGCGCAGCAAACAAGAAAAGAAGTAATACCACCCTGAACGAGGGTGGTAGCTAACAAAGGGACTTCCTGAGAGTCCCTTTTCTATTTTTTACGCACGTTTTGACCAGTTGGGCCGTCTTCGACGATATAGCCCTCTGTCAAGATTTCATCACGCAAAGTATCGGAATGCGCAAAGTCTTTATGCAGACGAGCCTGTTTTCGTTCTTCCAAGAGTCTGGTAACCGCTTCAGGCAGAACTTCTTCTGTTAGGTCCAGACCAAAGGCATCGAGCATGTTTTGAAGGATAGTCAGCGTTTCCTGTGGGTTCATAAGGTACTTTCCATCCATGAGCTTATTGGCTTCATTTACCAAGCTGAGGAGCAGGGAGAGAGCGAGTGAGGTATTAAGATCGTCTTCGAGAACTTCATCGAATTCGAGTTTGATTTTATTGAGTTTTATTTCCAGAGAACCCCACTGACCTTCTTGGATATACTGTTTCAAGCGATGCAAAACAATTTGAATACTTTCACGGTTAGCTTTGGCTTGGGCCAGTGCTTCCCAGGTGAAATTCATTTGGCTGCGGTAATGTGAACTTAAAAATAAGAGGCGGAGATCCATGGTGCTAGACTCGCGCTCGAGGATATCTTCGAGTTTGTAGAAATTACCTTTGGACTTAGACATCTTTTCTCCATTGACAAGGAGGTGGCGGGCATGGACCCAGTAACGGACAAATTGAGTATCATTGCCACATTCACTCTGGGCGATCTCGGCTTCGTGATGCGGAAAAATATTATCTTCGCCCCCCGTATGGATATCGAGGGTGGTGCCGAGCGTGGCGAGGTTCATGGCAGAGCATTCGATATGCCAACCCGGATAGCCTTCACTCCAGGGACTGGTCCAATGCATGAGGTGGCCTGCTGGAGCCTTGAGCCAGAGGGCGAAGTCCCAGGGATTCTTTTTATCAGGATGTTCTTCGAGTCGAGCACCCACCTTCAATTTATCCAGGGTATTGCCAGAAAGTTTTCCGTAATGTTCAAATGTGGTCACATCGAAAAAAATATTGCCATTTTTCTCATACGCATAACCTTTTTCAATGAGCCCCTGGATGAATTCAATCATCTGAGACACATACTCGGTAGCTCGGGGTTCAGTATGAGCGGGAAGAATATTGAGGGCTTGTTCGCTTTGGTGATAGTAGTTGGTATAGAAACGCACAATTTCTTCGATAGTCTTGCCCTCGGCCCGTGCTTTGCGTTCGATTTTGTCTTCACCACTGTCTCCCTGGGCGATATCGTCAGCCGTCAAATGTCCGACATCAGTAATATTTTTGACATGAGTTACTTTGAGCCCACGTTCTTCGAGGACTCGGCGCAATGTATCAGCCATGACATACGAACGGAGATTGCCGATATGCACATAGTCATAGACCGTCGGGCCACAGGTATACATTTTTACCTCGCCAGCGGTGAGCGGTTCAAAAACTTCTTTTTTCTTGGTGAGGGTATTGTAAAGAGATAGCATAGGGAAATAAAAAAGAGGGGAACATCCCTCCTATCATATATGTTTTACGTGCTTTGGATCAAATCCAGCGTTTGAAGCGGAAGACGAGCAGGGTGAGGAGCGAAATGACAATCATCATGCTGAGGTGCCAGAGGAACCCTCCCTGGGTGTTCTCGAAAGGGAGATGTCTCGTATTCATCGACATAGCATTGGAATAGACAGTAAGCGGCAGGATGACCGCCGAGAACAAAGTGAGCACCTTCATGGTTTGGTTTAGTTTATTGGAAAGCAAAGAATTATTGGTGTCCTCGAGGGCCTCAATAGTTTCTTTGCTACTTTCGAGCATGTTCCAAATGCGGATATTGGTACTGATGAGATCTTGGAAGTAGAGACGGAGTTCGCGGGGAATAAAGGGTTGTTCCATATTTACGAGCGATTCGATGAGCGAACGTTGGGGTTTGAGGGTACGACGAAAATTGAGTATATCGCGCTTTACCACGGAGATTTCAGCAACCATTTCTTTTTCTCGGCCAGCAAATACTTCGGCTTCAATAAAGTCGAGCTTATCCGAAATATGTTTTAGTTTAGGGAAACAAGATTCAAACAAAATCTGGAGCAGTCGGTACAAAACATGGGCGGGAGTAGCTTCGAAGTACTCGCGTCGGATAGCTGGTCGATTACTGAGGTCTTGCATGAACTGATCAATTTGATAAATCGGCTGGCGATGGCCAGTGATGAGATGATCTTTGGTTAGGATAATATCGAGTTCACCCGGGTAGGTAGTGCGCTCCTTGGTGTTAAAAAGAGGCACATGGAGCGAGAAAAAGAGACAATTAGGGTAACGCAGAACTCGAGGCTGATAACTTGGTGTCACCAGTTCCTCTATGACGAGTGGATGAATATCAAAATGTTCATTGAGATAGGTAATATCTTCCTTTTCGGGAGCCTCAAAATCAATCCACGTCAGGTGTTTATGTTCGAGAATGCGCATGTTTCTTTTGGTTTTATCTTATTGTATCAGACCGGTATTTTGTTGACAAAGCAAGAGGGGGAGGAGTATGCTCCTATACATGTTTCAAAAGGCGATTCTTTCGCTCATACGTCTGTATCAAAGGACCCTTTCCCTCGATCATGGGCTCCTCGGATATATTGTTTCCGAGCGCTTTTGTCGCTTTCATCCAACTTGCTCAGAGTACACCTACCAAGCCCTAGAACGTTTTGGCGTATTCCGAGGTAGCTGGATGGGATTCATCCGAATCCTCCGCTGCCATCCATGGGCCCAAGGTGGTTACGACCCTGTCGTAGCGCCAAGGGAAACAGACCGTTAGTCAATCGAGGAGCTATCCTTGCAAACGAGTCAACAAGTGAGTGGCCAATCGGCCCCAGCTGCTGTCGTGTTCTTCGAACCGGAACTCATCCGGCAGAAGCGCCATGACCAGGTCGCGCCCCAGGCGACGCGCACCATCGAGGTCCTCTGTCCCAAGAAGAAAGGACGTGGCCAGAAGCGTGGGCGTCAGCGCCCCAGGCGTATCGTGGTCAGTCAGGCTCCCTACAACTCCGGTTGCCGGACCTGCCAGCGCTGCGACGAACGCTCCAAGTGCGAGCGGCGCGGCT
The DNA here is from genome assembly GCA_021527465.2 of Geoglossum glabrum. Taxonomy (NCBI): domain Eukaryota; kingdom Fungi; phylum Ascomycota; class Geoglossomycetes; order Geoglossales; family Geoglossaceae; genus Geoglossum; species Geoglossum glabrum. The sequence continues at coordinate 567 of JAJDFE020000496.1, read as the reverse complement.
GAACCACGAACCGAGGAGAGAACCATGATCTTTCACGGGCAACAGAACACCTCCGCAGTTTCTGTGACCGCCGGAGCCATTCCGGGCCGTACCTGCTACTGTGTGTTGCGCAGCCAAGTGCTGCCCAATCAAGAGGCAGAACGCGGTTGTCATGCTCACAACAGTACCTGTGGCAGCTGTCGTTCGATGAACCAGGGTCAGTATCCCTGTCTGCTGACGCCAGCTGACGTGGCTGCCACGCACTGATTCATGAACCAGGGGCCCCGCTCAACCGAGTTGTGGGCCTCTCAAAATATTCTGAGGGATTCTCTGTGACGCGACTGATGAGGCGACGAGTTCGCCAAGGAGAACCCGGACTTCGACATTGCGTACTGGCACTACGACTTCGCCAACGAGGCCCTGTCGCTGCAGCCGCTGCTCGACGGCCAGGGCGTCGGCGGCCGCGGCCGGAACTACATGGGCTTCAACGACACCGACTTGCAGGCCAAGTTCCGCGAGATCCTGTCCCACCGGGAGTTCGCCACCGTCGAGCGCCTGGCCCAGGACGTGCATGAGTTGGTCATGAAG
>JAJDFE020000495.1:7144-28376 GCA_021527465.2 Geoglossum glabrum | reverse complement strand
AAAGACATCTGGTAGGTAGTTCAGGGTTGGATAGTATTGTTGCATGCTTGCATTTAAAGATAGACTTAAAGTTACTACTAATATCTGTATGTAGGTGATTTGGCTGCCAGATTCAGGGGGGGGGGGGGGAGTTACCTACTGTTTTTGAGAGAGTTTTCTCTTACCTTGATCTTGACAACAGTGCAGGTTGAGAGGGAAAATCAATGAGAAAGCTTGTAAATTGTCTAGAATATAGCCTGATAAGCTCCAATTATGGGTTCATCAACTAGCTACATATCTCGCCTCCATCGCAAGTCTCTATCTTAAACGTTGGGGGATTCCACCTCTCGCCTATGTAGTATGTTACTATCGAGCTGCTGGGATAGTACCAAGGATGGAGTAGGTTCATAGAGCAGAAGTCGCCGCCAAGAATATTAATGCCAGCAAAGTGTGCGCTTGGTGGTATTCTATGGACAGGGTGGGCATGTCCTGCAATTTTAGCAATCCAAAGGCTCCTTTCCTCACTGAGACTAAAAGCTTGTACTGCCTAGGGCTGAGTTAGTAGCTAGATACTCCTCCTATAGGCCTAGTGACTAACCTGATTGGAGATAAACGTTAGTGGGGCCCTAGTATCTACAATAAAAAAAACTCAACAAGCCTTGTTCTGGATACCAACAAGACATGAGAGTATCAGGCAGAACTTCTCACTATATATAAAACCAGTAAGTTTATGAGGGCAATTGTCAGCCTCATTTTTTTTTCCTTCCTTAAGGTATGGTATATCTACGAGCTTTGAAATTTCGGATTCCAGTATGTCATTATTTATATCTGTAATTAAATCATCATAGTCCTTTGAGTTTACATCACCAATGTCATGAATATTGACAAAATTGCCATTTTTTATAGCTTCTTTCCCTTTTTCTCAAGCAAAAAAACTTATTGGATGCGGCTCCAAAGAAAAGCATCAAGCAAGAGTCATATAACTTGGAGGTCTCAAGTATGGGACTGACTTGTCGTGAAGGTGTCGTACTTGCTGGGAATAGCAGAGAGGGTTAGAGATGAAGTCATGGCAAAAATTAGGAGATAGACTGTGGAGAGTCTTTGAGGCTTGTGGGCTTGAGAGCCTAGGCATAGTAGAGCAGAACTGTCCAAAAGGTATAGCATGGAAGCCATCACCAAAGCTAACGCTAGTAAAGTGCACATCTGGTGGCATTATATGAACGGGATGGGGATGTCCTGCAATCCAAAGGCTCTTCTGCCCATCAAGACCAAAAGCTTGTACTACTTAATACTGAGTCAGTAGCTAGATACTCCTCCTGTAGGCCTGAGCACTGAACTGGATAGGGATGCACGTCGGCAGAGCCTGGCTGTCTACATCAGGAGTAATTTGATGAGCCTTATCGTTAATAACAAGGAGATGTGGAAGTATCATATATAACTTTTGGTCATAAGCAAATGGTAAATACTTTTGTCAGTCTCATTTTGAGATGCAGAATACTCACAAGCTTCGAAATTTTAGGACATAGTATGCCGTTGTCCGCATCCATGATTAAGGTATTAGTATCTTTCATATCCGAGTTTTCAGTATCATGAATATTAACAAAATTGTTATTTTTTCTGGCCATATCTGCTCTCTCTCAGGCAAAGAGGCTTGTCAGATTTGGCTTCGAGGAAGGTCGTTGGGCAGAGGTTGTATGGCTCAGAGGTCCTGAATGCAAGACTGAGTTATCGTGAAGATGTCATACCTGACAAGAGTAGAGGAGAAATATGAAGATGGTATCACGGAGAAGATTATGGGATATATTATAGAGAGTCTTGGAGGCTTGTCCACATGAGAGCCTGAGTATGATGAGGCTGGATATACATTCAGAGAAGCTCTTGCGTAGATGAAAAATAGGTTGAGGGCTTGAGAGCAGGGTGTTAGAAGTCACATGGGCAGCACCTATGTGAAATTGCCTATATGAATATTACTATAGTTATGCATATTAATATGATAAGATGATGAATATATCTTTTGCTTTTTAACACAATAACATAGTAACTTATATATACCACTATAGTTACAAGATAAATTGTATTTTACTTTATATGTAAAAGTATTAAAGTTAAATAAAAAGTAATTTTTTGATGTTATTAATATAAATGAACATAATTAATATTTGTTATATAGTAGTGACTACTCAAAATTCTATATTGACATTGTAATTAATATTGGTTTTGATATGCAAAATAAATTACTTAACATTTGATTTGTTGATAGTTATTAGTTTTTTGTATTAAGCTTGGAATATTTAAAGTAATAATATTTTTCTTTTCAAATCTTTTAAATTTTTATGTATTATTTCTTAATACCAGATTTGTTGGATTGACAGGGTCAATCCCGTTAGTATGGTAGCTACCTTCGTAGATTGAGAAATCATAGCTGGGATGGCTGGATCAATTGGTGATAGGGTTGCTTACTTGAATTGTCTTCTACATATGTGGATGGCTAGCTATTTAAGTACAATAGAGAAATTATATATGTCACTACCTCAATATATTATTGTGCCAGGCAGTAGTATGTCATAGTATTGACAGTATTACTTTAAACTTTGCTATTATATACTTAAGCTTCGAACTCAAGTAATATAAGGTTATCAAGTTATTGTTGTAACCAAAAATTAATATTTAGATTAAAAACTGTAAGGCACTAGTAATGAGGCTCCCACAAAGGAAGCTTATAGCCCTGTCGGACTTCCAAAACCGCTTCCAACTGCCAGACGGCGCAATGACGTCAAACCTCCACAAAAACGATATGATCCATAAGTAAGCAACATCTACAACCATATACAATTGCCAAGCAAACAACGGAAGTAGCTTCTTATCTCCATTGAAAAAGATGTCGCTACGAAACCGGTACGCCAGAAGAACAACTTCTGAAAGCAGTAGATACCAATCCGATGACATTGCCGGTAGCAGATGACATAGCCAGTAGCAGAAAGAGTCAAGACAATGAGAGTTGGATCATAGAACGAGGCAACCATTGGGGAGCTGGCTAAACTATGTATTTAAGCAGTCTGCTGCCCATAGTAGAATGGGCAGTGATTAGTTCTTCTTACCCTATAGAATCAAGAGTGTTTTTGCTGATCCAAACTTTGTTACTGTAAGGCACTAGCAATGAGGCTCCCACAAAGGAGGCTCATAGCCACGTTAGACTTCCAAAACCACTTCCAACTGCCAGGCAGTGCAACGACGTCAGACTTCCACAAAGACAACATGATCCATAAGCAAGCAACATCTGCAACCACATACAACTACCAAGCAAATAACGGAAGCAGCCTCCTATATCCATTGACAAAAACTTTGCTATAAAAACAGTATGCTAGAAGAGTGACATCTGAAATCAGTTGATATCGATCCGACGATATCTCCAGTAGTAGATGACATTGCCGGTAGCAAACAGAGTCAAGACAATGAGAGTCAGATCAGAGAACGAGGTAACCGTCAGGGAGCCAGCTGAACTATGTATTTAAGCAATCCGTTGCCCATAGTAGAATGGGCAGCAATTAGTTCTTCTTATACTACAGAATCAAGAGTATTTCTGCTGATCCAATTTCATTACATTGTCTCTAAAAATACTTTATAATGACTCTATGCCAAAGATCCTCTGTCGTCTATAAGCCGTCACACTACTAGTTAAGCCATAAGATCTACACTATGGTCTTATAGTTACATTGTCTTTAAAAACACTTTATAACCACTTTATGCCAAAGATACTCTATTGTCTCTAAGCCATCACACTACTAGTTAAGCCCTAAGATCTATGCTACAGTCTTACAAAAACATTTTCATTATTTTTCTACTCTTTTATTGAGTCTTAAATATAATTTGAATCATTCTTATTAGAGATATTTTCAATAATAGCTATTTAAGCCTATATATATATATATAAAGCACTAGCAATGAGGCTCTCATAAAGAAAACTCATAGCTATATCAGATTGCCTAAACCAATTCTAGCTGCCAGAAATGTAATATCAGAGCGTAGATTTTAGAGCTTAACTAGTAGTGTGAAAGCTTAGAAATGATGAAGGATCTTTGGCATAGAGTTATTATAAAGTATTATTAGAGACAATGTAATGAAGTGAAGTGATTCGGATTAATAGAGGCACTCTTGATTCTGTAGAGTAGAGAACTAATTGCTGCCTATCCTACTATGAGTAGCGAACTACTTAAATATATGATTCAGCTGGTTCCCCGATGGCTACCTCATTCTCTGACCCAATTCTCATTGTCTTGACTCTTTCTACTACTGGTAATATCGTTTGCTATCGATGATATTGTTGGCTAGGTATCTACTAATTTCAGAAGTCATTTTTCTGGCATATCGCTTTCATAGTGACATCTTTGTCAATAGGAAGTAGGAAGCTGTTTCTGTTGTTTGCTTGGTAAGTTGTATATAGTTACAAATGTTGCTTACTTATGAATTATATCGTCTTTGTGAAGGTCTAATATTATTATGCTGTCTGGCAGCTGGAAGCAGTTTGGGAAGTCCAATGCAGTTATAAGCCTCTATAAGACTGTAGCATACATCTTAGGGCTTAACTAGTAATATGACGGCTTAGAGACAATAGAGGATCTTCGGCATAAAGTTATCATAAAGTATTCTTATAGCCAATGTAATAAAGTTTGGATCAATAGAAGCACTCTTAATTCTGTAGAGTAAAGAACTAATCACTGTCCATTCTACTATGGGCAGTGAACCACTTAAATACATGGTTCAACCAGCTCCCTGATGACTACCTTATTCTCTGACCCGGCTCCTATTGTTTTGACTCTTTCTGTTACCAGCAGTATTGTCTGCTACCGGTGATGTCATCTACTACTGGCGATGTCATCTGCTACCAGCAATGTTGTTGGATCAGTATCAACTGCTTTCAGAAGTTGTTCTTCTGGCATACTGGTTTTATAGTAATGTCTTTGTCAATAAAAAATAGGAAGCTGTTTCTGTTATTCGCTTAGCAAGTTGTATATAGTTGTAGATATTATTTGCTTATAGATTATATTGTCTTTGTGGAGGTCTGATATCGTTATGTTATCTGGCAGCTGGAAGTGTTTTGAGAAATCTGATATGGCTACAAGCCTCTTTTATAAGAGCCTCATTACTAGTATCTTGTATATAATAAATTACTATGTATTAATGTATTTATTATTTAATTATTCTATCATTTCTTGTATTTAAAAATAATATAAATATCTATTGATAATCTTAATTCCTTCTTGTTTTAATAATACTAATAACATTTTTTTAAATTCTCCTCCATTATTATATTGAAAAATACATATTATATATATTATTTCTATTTACTTACCCATTTATATAGTAACTTCTAATACTTTTTTACTTTTTAAAAAGTAAAATGAAAAAAATCAACTAAAATGATTTTCGATATGTAAAATATATTTACACTGATTATTTGAAAATTTTCCATAATTAATATGGTTAATTTATATATGATTTAAATAATTATTAAAGATAATTAAAGTAATTAGTAAGTTTGATCAGTTTGGATAATCAAGTGTATAAATAGTATATTTGTCAAGAATTTAAATAAATTCATTGATGATAATACCTATAATCTTATTTATATAAAAAAAAAGATTTGAATTACTTACTATTGGAATATTGCTATAAGAGTTGTATTTATAGTGAGTATATAGATGGGGTATATGTAGACGAAACTACCTGAGACATTCCTGTGGCGGCAAATAAGGGCCAGCCAATCTGTATGGTCCCTATTTGCCAAGCTCGGATTGTTAATAGGTAAAAAAGTCTTCTCTATCCACATTCTCGTATCGTCTTCCTCTTTTCTTTCTGTACCTAATACAATCATTTATATATCCATCTACATTGAGAACTCAGTTGCATCTGAACTCTATCATAACTATCATCTTGTGTTTCCTATACTTACTATAATACTTTTGACATATAATATCAAATGTTTTATTAATACTTATATACTTAAGCTCCTTATAAACTTCTATTATAAATTAATATAGGTCCCAGATACTAACAGCAAGATATATAATGTAGTTTATTTTTCTTGATTTTTCAGCCTTGCAGTAAACTTAATCACATTGTAACTCGAAATAACTAAAAGTAAAATTTCTATTATTATATTTTTTTTTTCTCATATGCTTGTCACTTTTTTATAAGAATTACTGAGTTATAAATGATACTTTATATGTTTTTGTGAAGTTAAAACCAATTTGTTGATGTGATTTTCTTGTAATATTCATTACTCAAAGTCTTTTGCATTAGACTTATTAAAAACTAAATATTCTGTAATTTCAGTCATATTGTATGATGACTTATATAATATAAAAGAAAGATAATTAGATCTGAGACTAGAAGAGCAAAAAAACTATAAAAGTAGGGAAACTACAAGAGCAGAGTATTTACTTAATAGCTCCAATATCTTCATTATCAAGTTATCATATTAGCTAAGTATTATTTTACTTGACAAGTAAGATAACTAGTTAGTCAAATGCAGTAATTGGACAGGATACATGTACTGCCGCTATGCATCCTTGGAAACTGGTTTTGAGTCAATGCTATACTCTTTAACTGCCCTTGGTAATTGGTGGTGTTGTGGGTGCTCATAAAGGTATATATCCTGATTTCCTCAGGAGGGAGAGCAGTTAGATAACCCTAGTAATCAGCCTACTGAGTATCCTCAACTGGGGTCTGAACAAGCAACGGCCAATGATCTGCAAAGGCTGGATATTGTGGAGAGTATCGGGGGCCGGTGGGTAGGGTGCTCAATGCTCTGCTTCGTGTGCCTACATGCTACGGAAAAACGAGCGGCAGCGAGGTAGGTAAGCTACCCGCGCCAAGAACTCTAGCTCATCGCCCGGCTCAGATTCTGCCTCCACAATATGTAGGCGAAGAGTAAAAGTCTGGAGAACTGCGCCGGGGGGTGCAGCAGTAGCAGCGGCATCCGACAATACTTCGAAAGCGAGCCACTCTTTTTGAAAACGCATCGGGCCATGCAAGAAATACGTCCGGATGCGTAGCATGTTACGGTTGATCCCCGGCTACGGCATGAGGGGAAGAATGTCGCTTTACGAGCGCTCGCCATGTAGTTTTGTTTAAGCTTATAGGGGTCCTTTTGGTGGGTGGCAGGGGTAAGTTGTTGAGTTGTGTCCGGCTACTGGCCTAGCTCTTACTCAGGGGTACGGCAGCAATGGGCTGGGCCCACCCTGTGATGGTGCCACGGGGTTGGACGGTCGTTGTGTCGTCGCTCCTTTCACCCAATTACATAAACTGGTTGGGCCGAGAGGTGCAACATCCTCCACTACCAACAGAGTGGTCCTGCCGCGGGCCTGCACCTTCGCGGCAGGAGATCGGGAATGATTGGAAGCTGTCCAATGGGCGTGTGCTTGAAACAAAGGTGCAAGATTGGTGGGGTGTCACGGGCACCTTTTTTACAGCCGGCAAAGTTCGAAGGTACGATTAATATTATACGATCTCGATTCCGAACGGATATTCTAGAGAGAAGAGGGAAGAGTATTTCAAGACGGAGTTGGTTTTAAAGAGTGAAGAGGTTTTGACGCGAAATGCATTTCTGGTCAGCATTCTTACTGGACTACTAAAAATCAGTGGAGGAGAAGGGCGAAGTAAGTTGTTCCAGACAGCCGCACGCACCACTCGAGAGTTGCTGAAGGATGATTTCCTGCCACGTCCATCGCCGAGCTCCAGAGCCTTGAGTCTGACCGTCCTATCGCAGTGGGCGATCAGAGGTGCGACCCTGACGCCTGACGTGTTCATGCTGACGTTCGTCTCAACGGTGACGACAACATACATCCGCACTTGACACCCTGGATTTGTTATGTGATTTCCTTAATGTACCAAACCATTCTTTTATTTGTGTTCTTCCGAGAGGGTTCAGTCTAGCGTGGCGTTGATAGCCTTATCGCTGTTCGCACCTCGCGGGGAAGATCCAGGACCGCGGTGAATCAGCAATACTACTGAATACCCCAAAGTGATCTCCAACGAGCTAGTCAATTCCTATCTGAACTGTTCACTTTGATACCGGTTGACTAGAATGCCTAGTGGGGGAGAATCTCCATGGGGCAGCGAAAGTGGGGGGCCGGGTCACTGCGAAGAGAGAACTTGATAATGGCGCAGATGTTAATGGTTAAGATACGGATGGCCAGTCGCCGTTAGGCTTGGAACATGGGCTGAAGGCGCTGGTCGGTCTGCTGCTCGCGAAGGACGGCGTTGGTCAAAACTCCCAGGATAATGACGGTCAGACGCCGCTGTATTGGACAGCAGAGGAGGGGCAGAATGCGGTGGTGAAACGTCTTGTCCGTAGAGACGGCGTCACGTTGCATATGCTGTTCCAGGAAGGGAATCAGAAGCTGGTACAGCTACTTCTCAGCGCTGAATATGATATTGATACTAGAGACTCCCTCAACCGAACGCCGTTGCATATCGCGAGTGTGGTTGGGCGCTTTGAGCTAGCGGCCAAACTTATCTCTTCTAGGGCGAATATCGACTCTGAAGATAGTTGTGGTATGACTCCACTAGAACTGGCTATCCGGAATAAGAACCACGATCTCGTTGAGTTGCTGCTTGAGAAATTGGCACGCACGAGGGGTGTCATGGTGGAGGAATGGCTTTATGCATATGGAAGAAAATCGCTAAACGCTGTTGTGGAATTGTCGGAAGGACAGATGGGAGAGAAATGTGTGCGTTTCATGGGGGGAATCTCGGGCCAATTAGCCCATGTAGTGACGGGGCGGGAGACGGAAAGTCGTATCCTGTGCGTCAACTCATTCCTCTCATCTTAAAAAGAGGCGTAACTAAACTGCGCAAGCCTCCCCACAGATTACTTGCCCTGGGAGAAGGGTCTGATTCTTGGCATAAAGGGCACTTCGCAACGCGATAGGTCGCAAATTTTCTACCAAGAACGGAATAGCGGCCTAGGAGTTAGCATTTCTGTCACAGTTTGGTTTCCTACCGGATAGGGTATAGGAAGCTAGAAGCAGTTCGATATGTCTAAACGGGGTGAATTCCGAATAGCATGGATTATGGTGCCGCTTGCGAGCTCGAATGACAGACCATGCTGGAAGTCGATAGATCACTTTAGCATGCTGCCGTATTGTTGGGTTCCAGACGATAGTGTTGACTTCCTCGCGCAGTCCGTACACTATCTGAAAGGGGGGTGGTTGAAGCTGCACGACATAGCCGAGGAGCGTCTAACTGAGCGTGTAAGCAGGCCTTAGCCAGTGCTTGGCTTGGATGTGTCCGTGCTTGGCTTGGTTTTGTTTGGTATGCTAGTTTAGGTTTCTACGGTACAGCGTCTTGACCGACTGCGTTGGAAGGGAGAGGGTGCTGGTCTTATGCATCACCTGGCGGAAGATGCACAGAAGTTGACTGAGCTTCGTGGCATTTTGCGAAGCTAAGTTCATACAGCTAGAAATTTGCCGTGGAGCATTGTCGTCGTTACAGCGAAGGGAGGGGTCTGAAAGATGTGGAATGGATGATTAATGACCTTTTAGATGAAGCGGATTGTCGAATTTGCCAGCTAGACCGAACAGTACGGGATATTGTACAATTTGTTAGTATACTCACTGTTCCTCCTAACGATTTATCTAACCCGACCATGTGTAGGAGTTTGCCTGGGTCTCAATTAATGAGCGTCGCGACAAGTATGAAGCGCCCTAGTTGGATTACTGTGAGATTTTCCTTGACTTTGTCGTGTACTTGATGGAAGCTGACATACTCAGTTTGTCTTCTTACCTGCGATGTTTACTTCGGTAGGGCTTTGCAACATATCGGGACGTACAATTCTTGGCTGGAGTGGTTTCTGAAGGAATGCCGCTTACAGAGTCTATTTGGCATTGATGTGGATCTATTGAAGGATAATCCAGATTGGTCCTGGTACATTCCTTTTGCAGGAGCCTTTCTGGCCCTTACTATTACTGGATGGCTTTTCTTCAGATACACTTCTGTTCGTATTAGTTCCCTGGCTTCCTTTTCATTGATGATACTGATGAGCGACACAGATCGAACCATCAGTAGAGGGCAACGCGGGCTGTATACGGTAAAATTTGAGCTGGAAGAACACAGCTAGGAAAATGGGTTGGAGGAAACCCCGAGAGAACTGGTGTGAGTGCTACTATGAGCAGTGCACTAAGTGCCAACAAGAAGTGGTTAAATATGGCGGGAATTTCGTAATTTGCGCTACATAGGCGACGGGTAGGCGTAGAAAGCGAGTCGCTAACTATTGTCTGTGGCAGGGTGGGGTTAGGAAGTTGGGGATTTACCCTTGCACGGCGGCCTGCATGTCACATACATTAATACCACGCGTACGCACGCCCTATGGCTAGCATACCCCTTTCTCTCCCTCAATCAGATCTGTTGTGGTATGCCTCGCCGCCGCCACTGTGTTATGGCATTGTCATAATATACGGGAATTGCTTGGAGCGAGTCCAAGCATATGTCCCGAAATATGAAGGGCCATGAGACACGGGATGCTCGGAAGAGCATTCTGGCGGAAATTGGGGTTGCCTGGCCAACTAACGGGCCGGGACGCTGGCAAACCTAAAGCATTTTGGTGTCATGCTGACGCCATGGATCTCCGGCCGATATAATCAACGTGAGGGACAGCTAGAGTTAGGTAGTTAAGTCAGTCAAGAAGTTCTTCGCGTCCATAGCCACAGAAGCCCTATAATCGTTTCCATTGTGACTACATTGTGGCTGTTGTTTACATTGCCTCTGCACGATCTAGAACGCTGCGCCAACAAGATCTACCCATGTATATCCTCAACCAACAAAATTCCCCCTCAAGAAGACCCTTCTGACGTTTAGAAGGGGCAGATTACGGTGCACACCAAACCCCAGTCCCAACTCTCACCTCGCATGCAATACAACGAATCCTTTCTGGGACAGGCTTGAAAGGCACACGCGAACTGGTTCTTGGGATGGTGTGTTTGTATATTTTTGTGTTTTGTGTAGTTGGCTTAGGTAGGACTGCTGTCTCTCCTTTTATTTTGGATGGTGATTGGGGATGGTTATCTGGTTATTCTGTGACAGTTGGTTATACACGCTGTGGGGGTTATTGGGTGGGTGGGGGAGAGACGTTGTTTGGTGGCTCAGATGTGCTTTTGTTAATAGGGTGACTAGCTATTGACTTGACTTGTGGTTTAGATTGGACTGCATATCTTGGGTCCAACTTGGGAGCAACCTCCTCGGCGTTATGGAGGTGCCGGGTAACTACCAGCGACAACACATGAACCCCACCTTTTCCATTCCCACCTCATGCGACCACCCGGTGTCCAAGGCCTTTGCAAAGTGCCCCGTTTACTGCTGCCGGGTAGCGGGGTCTACTGGAAGAGGATCAACCCGAGGTACGAGAGGATTGGTTGTGAAGTAGTGGGGGGAATGGAGTGGGAGCCGCCTCCATCCATCGCGTCTGGACCATCTCAGCCTCGCGCCACCATATCTCTGGTTGGCGCTTGGCACATAACTACATATCATGGCACTTTGGCCAAACCGCTAGTTGGTGGTTTTTGTTTTTTGTCTCCCCGCGGCGGGTCGGCTGACACCTGATCGATCGATCGAGAGTTTCCTTCCCTTGCCTTTTGTGTTTCCCTACCTTCTGCACTTCCTCATCGCACCGTTCTCGCGGAGAGCTAGCTATACGACCATGTCGGGATCTCAATCCGTACACATGCGGCGTGGATATGTGCCGTATGACACTTCAACTTCGCTCGAGCAGTATACGATAGCGCTTTTGTTCGTTGCGGCTCTCGTGGCGCTCCTAGCGAGGACGCTCTTTGTGGCCTTTCGGCTCTGGCGTGATAGAGCGCGCTGGAAGCTGGGCCTTGTCATTGCGATGGGAGAAGTGTTTGCGGTGTTGGAATTGTCGCTCTACGCAGCGACCGTTAGTACTTATTTGACGGTGAGCCTCCTGCTAGTAGGACTTAAGCAACCGGGCTGAGAATTCCCCTGGAGGGTTCGAACTGGCCCCCTTTTTCCATGGTGCCGGTCGTGTTGCTCTTTTCTCACCTGGCCCACCTCGCATCCGTTGTATCGATGACTTGTCTCCTACACCGGCAGCGGCGCTCTCTTTCTCTGGGGCACCATCGCCCACAGAATTTCCAGCTCCTTAGGGTGATATACTATATCTTTTTGGCCGCATACACAGCGCTCATTGCCTCCTATTCCGCTTTTTCCTTCGTATATCCTGGAAATCAACAACTCTACTTGGGGGTGGTTACTACAACGCACTCGCTCTACGCTTTGTTGGCTATTGGTTGGCTAGTGTTTGCTATATTGTTGTATAACCAGGGAAGGTCAAACGCGGTGCCACCTTCCGTCTGTACCACCCCCATCCGAATATGGACATGCGCTGATGTGGATACTAGGTCGTCTTGCTTCTCGTCCAGCTTGTTGTAGTCGCGGGGGCAATCTTGGACGGAGTGTACTTCGCCTTCGCAGATTTCGAGAAGATCGTCCGTTGCGGATGCCTGGATTTTTACATGCACATTGTCCGCTCTGTTGGCGGCAATCTTGTTGGCGGCAATCTTGTTGTCTGCACGAACTACCTGATAACGTATTTTGGCCTCCTCCTGATCTATTCTAAGCAAGACAAGTGGGACAGATCAAATTCTTCCGGTGATCTACCCAACGGCTCCCATGGGTCCTTGCCGTACGCTATCGGACAGGAACCTTCTACATATGACGTGCGGGCTTAATCCAGATGCTTAACTTCCTTCATACCAGGATTTGATGTGGGGGTAGTAACTGGTGGGGACCGGTGGTTGCAGGGCTCGACTCCATATGTCTTTGAGGGGACGTTGTTTGCAGGACAGTTGGCTCAAGCAGGGGACCTGGTTCAGGCCGTACATGGCAGCATCGTGAACAACCCGGTGATGAACCAATAATAGCTCTTGATAAAACCCGAGTCTTGCCCTAGCTTGACACGCTAGTCATATAGCCAGCCTGGCCGAGACTTTCCAGCTACACACATCCTAATTTATTCTACACTAACCATACAATTCCAAACTACCGACTCTTCTCCAGACAAACTCCCGCTGCTATCCGACACCCCCGCCCGTCCGTCCACCCACCTGCGCTTTCAGTTTCGCGATAGAACAGTTGGGGTATTTATCCGACAGCGTCGGGGCTGTATTGTAGATACATACCCACATAACTTAGCAACAAGCCACAGCCTGCCCGTCGCCGACGCGGTAACTGCTTCAACTGGGTAAGCCCGCAATAAGACGTTGAAATCCTCTCCTTTGATTGGGACGTGGTTATGGAAATATATGGTGTTGGTTTTGGGTTTGTGATTGGTAGGGGGAGGGGAAGGAGAGAGAAGAGGAAAAAGGAAATGGGGGATGGCCTGTTATGTCTTATTAATTCTATTATCCTATTTTTCTAAGTAGGAAGATTATCGCGCAGCGGCATGCGAGAGCCACAGAGGCAGGAGCAGAGTAAAAGCCAATAAGTATAAATGGAGTGGGGGGTTTGGCCAGTTGAAGTCCGTGCCAGCTATATAGACGAGCACACACATTAAAAAGGTCTTGTACGTTCCTAGGGCCGAATCGAATCCCTGCCATCGAACGTGAAAGCATAGCTGTTCTCCAATCCTCCGGTTCAAACGTCAGAATATTGGGGCTAAGGGGGGCGCTGGAAGGTAGGGAGTAGGGGGCTGTGTAGATGATTGATGATGCATGAGGCGAATGGCAGGCATGGCGGGGACGAACGGAACTTCCGTTATAGAAGCACCATGGGCCTCGAGATAAGTAGGTTATTTCAGGCAATCCGTTGGGCGTTTTTTCTCAGACTGGCGTTTTTACCCCGGAGTGTTCTGGGGTTGGAAACACCGTGCAACAGGATGGACGGGGGAGGGGTGCGGCCCGGGGGGAAATCCCCTGTGTAATCGGCCGGCGGGAAGATTAAATTGGCTCATGATCCCGGGATTTTCTCCTTTGTGTTTTGGTCTTTGATTCTGTGGTATTTCTGGGGTGTTGGTTGTGTGCGGCTCTATGTCAAAGCCTGTTGGCTTGGTTTGCAAGACGCGGTTTTGTTGATTGCTTGGTTATGCTGATTAGGCTAGTTAGGTTTAATTCGTGGTGATGCTGTTGCGCTGTTGTGGTCGACTTACGGTTTGGATGTTTTTGTCTCTTGGTGGGGTTTTTTTGGATGTTGGGACTGCTTGTTGTGGGATTTATTGATGTTTTTGCTCATCTAGGATTCTCATGTCCCTCGCTCGAATGGTATCTGGGTTGTCAATCTAACGTTTTTGAGCGTTACTATCCCGGAAGCTGGGCACAGTGCGTCCGAAATTGCTTCTTTTCACTCGTCTCCTCCATGCTATCATGGGCACATGAGTTGCATGCAGCACCACCCCCGAGCGTGCCAGATCTTACTCCCCCTCTTACTTGTACATCCTCTTGCGGCACTGGCATAGATATGCACAACGCAGGACTGATGTGACGCGGGCTAGTTAGTTGCGGCCTCTGATGAAGCACTAGGCGTTACTGATTCTTCGATCGTAGGCTATGCTGTTAGGGGAGATTGCCCTACCATAGTCTGGGAAAATCTGAGCTACGTCCAAGCTATAGACCCAGTCATGCCTAAGGAGTTTGTTGCTGTTGGTTGGTGGGGCGCTATGGGCGTGGTAACGTCATGGGTGAAAGCAATGCTATGGGCTGCGCGGAGGCAACTCGGCAGTCTCAATAGTCCTAACGGTCTCAATAGTTGCTTGGACTTCTACCCAATACTTAATGGCCTTTAGGCTGCGCTAATCAAGTGTGTGTGCGAAAAGAATTGATTTTGTAGTTTTCGGAAAAATCCATGAAGATAATTTACACCGAAATTACATGGTCCCTATTTACCCTATTCACCACTGCGATCGCCGTGCCCACATACAACAGTTGCCAACATCAAGAAATACGACCTGGCTATGAAGAACCCGAACAAAATGAACCAAGACTGCAAATGAGCCCGTCATGGAGTGGGGCTGCCACCTTAACTCTCGAGGATACCATCCGGATTCCGGCGGTCCGGCTGGGTGGTGTATTCTCGCCGGCCCTATCGGCCAAGGTCCCATCCAAGACGCGCAGAATGTCCGTATTGAGATGTTGCAACCCGTCAGGGACGCTTTCTATAAGATCGACGCACATATCAGCCGCACTCCTGCTGCCACGAATGTTGCCTACCTCGAAGGGCCGCTCAACGGACCCAGCGCCAAGCTGGATGGGACAAGGACTGGCCAACGACTTGAATTCCTGCATAGACGAGTCAGCTGTAGCTAGTAGCCGTAGTGATTTCAAGCCTAAAGATACGATCGATCTCAGCCGCCGACGGCCAAAACATCAGCACGGCTCTCCGCAATGACCAGGCCCTTCAGCGCGCATCACAGACCAATTACACGAACCTCCCTCCCGGCGACGGGGCCAAGGCTCGAACGGCGCGACCCCCCAAAAGGGCCGTTGTGGTATTATGTCCGTTGGGGAAAAAAAAGTACTCAATTAGCAAACCCTTTGTCGGTTCGACTTTCGTTGGTTTCAGCTGTCCGATAGAACCAAGTGACAGGTTAATCCCTCAATTCTATCGAATGCTGGTGGACGTAGTCAAGCTCACGCTGGTGCTTAAGTTATATATGTTTTCCACAATAAAGACCCTAATTTCCCCCCTACTACCACTACTAGCTGCAACGATTCTCTAACAAAGAAAATAAATAAAGCGTAAAATAAAACCTATAATACCAGATACCCTTTATATATTTATTTCTTTCATTCCTTTATAAATCCCGTTCACTCGTCACCCTATTATATTCAAATTTCTTTTTTCGTTTGTTCTCTTTCGTTCCCATCTCCGTTCGGCGTTGACTTAACCAACTATGAAATTGGTTTGGATTTCTCGGTCGATTATGTCAGTGGACTAGAGGTAGTTAGGGAGGCTAGGTAGGCCGAGGTGAGATCTAACTAGGTTATCTAGCTGGGCTCGCCGCATGGGAGTTCATGATAACGCGCTGGATTCCCAGACCAGGGCCCCGGTCTAATAGGGTATTAGCATCTCCTCTAGTAATCAGGGAGACATCGCTTTCGCTTCTGCTTTAATTTTTGGGCCCATTATGCATCCTGCTACTAAAAGGGTCCCAAAGGATTTTTTGGTTTATTTTTGGGTTGGGTTCGGGTAGCTATGGCTGGGATCGTAAGATCTCCTTTGTTGTGTTGTTTGGATGGATGCGCTAGGGGGGCTTTCTCCATCTATGGCTCAAGGTAGCTGCTGGGGGGAATTAGATAGGAAAATATCCTCTGGTTCTTCGAAGAGAACTCACTCCTCACATTGCTTTCGCCATGAGGCCGAAAAGAAATCCCCTCAATACTGCATATACAGCTGGGGATGGTTCTCTTTTGCGGAATGAGTCTTCTCGCTGTATGGGTTAGTTAGACTGGAGAGCATCGCCCCGAGAGCGTGGGCGAATTCCAAATACCGGTTGAGCGCAATATCCATAGAGACGCTATCAATATGCATGATCTTTTTGAATCCTCTTTGACGTAACGCTACTCTGATCTCCCAAAAAAACAATCCCCAACCCATCCTCACCAGATCTCGATCTAATTGCCACAGGCTCCCTGAACAACCTCACAGTCTCGATCCCAGCACTAGTATTCCTCGCTTTGCGCGACTGGGGTGAGAGAATCGCTAGCGTGGATAGTTCGGAAATAGAGTCCCAACTACTAGAACTGATGCCTGACAGAGCTGTATAGATGAAGAAGGCCGAGATGTAGGAGACATAGAGGCCGAGCACCGCGAGGGCGATTTTGATAGGGGCTCCGGCGGTTGAGTAGCTTAGGCCATCGATGGTGATGGTGATTGTAAACTGGTATTTACCCATGGCCTGCGCCGGAGTAATGGATAGGGGGTTGCGGTTTTTCCCCTGGGCCCAGGCCACCATCCGACGGGGGCTGGGGGTGAGTCGAGAATCATCCCAATTCCCGAGGGGAACTAGATTGAAGCCCGTACGGGCCATGCCGTTTACTACCAGTGCAGCTAAGGAGTTGCTATAGAGCATCATTCTGGTCCCGTGACCCGGGTGAGCGCCGGTCATTAGGAGAAAGTCGATCAAACTCCTATCTTGCCCCGCAATAGGCGGGGTAAGGGGGTCAGCCCACTCAGTGGAGATAGATGCCTGGTCCCAGGGAGGAATTCCGCCGGCAGGGGTGGCCCAAGGGCCAATGATAGGGGGAGTAATCCTCCGTGAAGTTTCCCAGGTGCTAGTAGTTACGTTAATCGGAGAGGTGGCCCAACCAGCGAAGATGGAACACGCTACCGGGGGTACATCTCGCAACATCGATACTGGCGGAGTGATAACTGCCCCAATAGACACCCCTGGAAAAGTAGACGCTGGAAGATCTACCCATTTAATGTAATGCAATGTGTTGTTTCTTGCAAGGCCCCATACGTCCGCTGCTGTCAAAGTTGAATGATTAGCTGATCCGTAAGCGCCTGACTGGGAGTAGCGACGGCTTCCCAGAAATGAGGAAATGTTGTATCCGACGGGAAAGGTCACGGGCTGAGCATATCCTTCGTTGTGGACTGCTTCACATACCGTTAGGGCCAGAGGTTGCTTTGCGTGTGCGGTGATGGTAGCACTGGAAAACTCCCGCGGCATACGATGTCTCGTGAAGAGCCAGGCATTCCCTGCGGTTAATACAGCCTCTGCAACTGCGAACTGGGGAATGGTGGCCTTTGACTCTGGTCTGTAAACCCCTCGCACATATGAAGTTCCTGTTGCGAACGGTAATCGTATTCATCCTGTCTACTAAATACACGGAGCTGAGAGGCCTCTATATAGGCCTCTCATCAAAGGAACGTCGTGTCGCAGCTATGCTGCTAGCATAGTCTCATAGCACAAAGGACATAAAGAGATCTATTTCTATCGTCTTGCCAGCTGACCTGGCCTGAAGGAGTGATGTCCGCGTGCCAATGCTTCCGCGGATATGGTTCTTTCAACAGTTCCCAGGTCGCGCATCAATAGTCTGTTTGACCGCCAAGTCCGCATCTGGATAGGCTCTTCGCCCCCAATTTCAGGGATCAGTGTTTCCCACTGGCTGGATGGACAATTTCCAATAGTCGTGTCGGCAATAGTTGTAGTCGAGCAGTATGGTGGAATATGGGCGGCCTTCAAGTGCTTCGGGTACAGGACGTCCTCGGTGCAGTTGCCCCCACAATACTCGCAGCAAACTCACGTGATCCGGCCACCTCACCAGGCACACGTACGTTGGAGGTTTCAAGACCGCAACACCACAGCAGTCGGCATGTCGGAATCCCAAGACTACACCGTGGGCTGGATCTGTGCGCTGGCTACAGAGTATGTTGCTGCACGGGCATTTCTCGACGAAGTGCACGCGGGACCGAAATGTGTTTCTAGACATGACAGTAACGATTACACGTTGGGCAGAGTGGGGCAACACAACGTCATCATTGCAGTCTTGCCTGACGGAGATTATGGTACAGACTCAGCAGCAAGCGTTGCAAGAGACATGCTACACACCTTTCCGAATGTTAGAGTTGGTCTTATGGTCGGTATCGGCGGCGGCGCACCAAGTCGAAACCATGATATCCGTCTGGGTGACATTGTGGTCGGCTCTCCTCGTGGTGGAAAAGGCGCTGTTTTACAGTATGATTTTGGCAAAACTATACAGGATCGGGGCTTCCGACAAACAAGGTTCCTAAACCAGCCACCTACCGTCTTAAGAGCCGCAGTGAATGGGCTCAGGGCGCAGTATGAGGACAGTGGGCATCAGCTTGAGGAGACGATCAGCAACATTCTCAATAAAAAGCAAAGACTCCGGCAGAAGTACAAGCGGCCAGACCCGAGCAGTGACAGACTATATCGAGCCTCATTCACCCATCCTTCCAACACTGAAGCCTGTTGCTCGGCTGTCTGCGGTGATGATCCGTCGAACTTGATACTCCGACGTGATCGGACCGAGATGGAAGATAATCCAGCAATACACTACGGCGCGATTGCTTCGGCAAACCAGTTGATGAAGGACGCCGAGAAACGGGACACTCTTGCAAAAAAGATGGACATTCTATGCTTTGAAATGGAGGCGGCGGGGCTAATGAACCACTTTCCATTCCTGGTCATTCGTGGCATATGCGACTACTCGGATTCCCACAAGAACAAGGAGTGGCAAGGGTACGCAGCAATGGTGGCAGCTGCATATGCCAAAGGCCTCCTGTGTCGAATTCCCCCTACTAGAGTGGAGGCTGAGAAGAAGATTAGTGATATTCTCTCTTCCGGTTAGTTGGATTAATGGACCAATGGGATTATTTTGCTAACGAGATCTAAGTTGAGAAAGATATAAGTGAAATGCACGTCACTGCTCGGGAGACAACCGATGCTGTCAAAGGTTTGTGGTCCGAGCAGAGGCGAGGAAAGACCGAATGTTGGCTGTCACCCCCAGATCCGTCAACGAATTACAACAAAGGCCTGCAAAAACGCCATGAGGGCTCGGGCCTTTGGTTCTTAGAAAGTGACGCCTTCGCCAAATGGAAGACGCGGCGAAATTCCTTTTTATGGCTAAATGGCATTCCTGGATGTGGCAAGACGATTCTTAGCTCCGCAATTATCAAGGATCTTAATGATACCCTATCTTCCCAGCCCCTCCTCTACTTCTACTTCGATTTTAATGACTCAGCCAAGCAGACACTTGAGAGCATGCTCCGTTCCTTCATCATCCAACTCGCTTGCAAGTTCGAGGATAATTGGAAGCAACTGGATTCACTCTTTTCCTCTTGTGAAGACGGACGTCGACAGCCGACTCGCGAGTCACTTTGTAAAGTCTTTTTAAACATGATAGAACAGGTCGAGGAAGTCTGGATTGTTCTGGATGCTCTTGATGAATGCCGTACAAGGATAGGATCGCCGACGGAAGGATTGCTATCATGGATGAGGGGTATTCTGGCATCGGATCAAAGGAATGTCCACCTTCTTGTCGCAAGTCGGCCGGAACAAGATATCAAGTCCGAAATAAGCGAATTGGCTCATAACGACGATATAGTGCCTCTCCAGGGCGATCTTATTGCTGGTGATATTCGTGCGTATGTTCATTCCAGAGTTAGAAAGGGTAACGGCCTCAAGAGGTGGCGATCACAACCGGAGGTTCAGAATGAGATTGAGGCCCAACTTACGAAACAGGCCGATAGAATGTAAGCAATGCATAAATACCTTTGCTAAAGGATCTATCATCTGTAAAGACATGCTGAGAGTTGACAGGTTTCGATGGGCTGCATGTCAGCTTGATGCGCTGGAAAATTGCTTGGAGTATCGCACTCTTCAAAGGGCTCTCGCATCTCTCCCGGACACCCTAGACGAGACCTATAGCAGGATCTTACATGCCATCCCGTCTGAATACAAGCAAAATGCCATGAGGATTCTTCAGTTCTTAACATACTCTGAGCGGCCGCTAAGAGTTGGGGAGGTGGTCGATGCAATAGCAGTGGATACTGAGGGGCCCCAATACTTTAACCCAAGATATAGAATGCCCGATCCTCTCGAGATCACGTGTTTCTGTTCCAGCTTGGTTGTCCTGGTATCCACAACGCACGATTCGTATGATGAGAGAGAGGAAGGTGCGAAGCTTCAGCTGGCGCATTTCTCCGTAAAAGAATATTTGACGTCGGGACGGCTTGACAAAGATGTTGCATATAACTTTCAGGAGGTCGCTGCTAAAGCATCAATTGCAACGGTTTGCCTTGCATATTTATTGCATTTGGACCAGAAAATTGGAATAGAGAAGATCAAAGAGGCTTTTCCGTTGGCACAGTATTCGGCAAGATACTGGATGGACTATGCTGCAATGGCTGAAGCCAAGGACGAAAAACTACAAGGTTTCATCAAGACGTTATTCTGCCACAACAGAAGTTCCTATTGGAATTGCTATAACCTCTATCAACCAGATCAGCCGTGGGGGGGTCGAACAGAGAGACAAGAGAACCCCGCTTCAGCGTTATATTATGCGTCTTTTGGAGGTTTGGTAATCACGGTAAAGTACATACTAAGCCGGGGCGCCGACGTCAACGTGCGGGGTGGATACTATGACAGCGCACTGCAGGCAGCATCGTTAAATGGACATAACCAGATCGTCCAGCAGCTGCTCGAGAAGGGGGCTGATGTCAATGCCCAGGGAGGAGGGTTTGGCAGCGCTCTGCAGGCGGCATCATCCAATGGCCACGA
>JAJDFE020000494.1:0-28526 GCA_021527465.2 Geoglossum glabrum | reverse complement strand
GCTGACAATTGCATTTCATCGACGCGATGGTCGACGCGAGGCGAAATGCCAAGATTTTATCCAAAGACTTGCAAACACCTGTACCTACCTCGCTGCCGCTCGCTTTTCCGTAGCATGTAGGCATACGAAGCAGAGCATTGAGCATTCTACCCACCGGCCCCCGATACTCTCTACCGTATCTAGCCGTATCTATAACATGCGCCCTAGGGTACAATAGGTAGTTTTATTCTTCAATCGAGGAAATTCTACCTACTTTATGGCTTTAAGATTCTGCAAGGTGCGAGCAAGTGTCTGGTTAGAGAACGGTCCTCATGTAACTATGAATACCAAGCTGCAGATTTTTTTTGTGTCGCAATTACTTGGTGATGCTGGGCTGGTAAGTGAGTTGTGGGCTATCTTGGGGGGGGGGGGTATTCTTCTAGTTACTGCAGTTATACAAAGAGGTAGTAAGTAACTACTAACCTTATCCCAAGGTGATTACAGAAGCTGGTTTGTGTTGGGCGCAGTGGTATTCTGGTTGGTCGCTAAGGCGCTTGTAAAGAACGGTGGTCACAGCGTAGTTACAATATAAACAATGGTTAGGGCTCGAGACCTATTTCGCCAGCGAAACTTATTTATTGACTTGACTACTGTTCTAACTACGAGGCCCCGCCTCTAGTTATAGACGTCCTGCTGGCAACGCCGGCATTGCCTAGGAGGCCTCCAGCCTCCGTAATCTTAATCCTGAGACCTACACCGGTCTCAACTATCGTTCCCGCGTCGCACATGTGTGACGACGCTTCCAATGCCGTGTTCGTGGCGTTGCCTCCGCGGCGGCGAGGCATATCTCAACAGTTTGAAAAACCTGTTGTTTCTAATGAGGTCATGTTATTTTACAAGAAGGGGACAATGCCCCGTGCGTGGTGAGCGGGTCCAGGCTACTATGAGCAGAAGTAGGCAGGTTCTCTCTGAGCTTCGATGCCCTTGATGAATGCCGTGAGGCAAATGGCCGGGATTCTTGGCAGCTTAGCTTACTAACCCTAACCCGTGTACGTAGACACCTCGAGCAGAATAGACCCACTACCTACCGGCACCGATGCCTTCCACACTACTAGTCGCTTCAAGCACTCACTTCGCCCTCCGGGCTCAGATCCACCCTCTACACCACCCGATCCAACATCGCCGGAACGAGCACGCGGGGAGTGTGGATGTGGGATGTTGTATCAATAGGGCTGGCTGGCAGCAGATGGGTGCGCTGGCCCGCGACCTGACTTGGAGGAGTTTGGCTACAGATACGACGTGAAACAGAGCTTCCGGAAGGCGTCGTGCTAGGCAGCATCAAGCTCGACGATTGGGATTTCGTAAGCTCGTAAGCTCGTGACTATTGGCTCGTCTAATCGCTTTGCGCGGGGCTTTGGGTTGAGGCTGAGGTTTTCGAAGATCGACCAAAAAGGCATCGGAAGACATCCCATCTTCATTCCACCGCCACGCGTGGTTCCTATACTAGAATACCGCCACTGATACAGCACTACCACTATGAGCTGATATGGCCTCTAGTACTGCCGTCCGTGCATCGTATCGCTATTCTGATATAATACTAACTAACTAGTGATGGCCGAAGCCTTGGCCGTCTTGGGTGCCGTGGCAGCCTCCTCTCAACTAGCGGAGAGGTGTCTCGTAATCACTAACCTCATCGCTGGTTTATACTTGAAGATCCGCAATGCTCCCGAGTTGATTCGCAAACAAACTGTGAGAGTCGAACAATTCATCAGTATTGCCAGGCTCGTCCAACATAACCCCTCGCTTCAGACAGACCTGGTTGCGTCGGTACTGAGGAATTGTTTTGCGACGGCGGGGCAGTTGGAGAAGGAGTTGAGGAAGATATCAGTTTCAGCTGAGGATGGAAAGGCAAAGCAGATTTGGACAGTTTTGGTTGGATTGACGGGGGAGGAGAAGATTCTGGCACTTTTCGAAAGGCTAGATCAGGAGAAGAGCATCCTGGCACTGTGTATTGAGACGATAGATTCGTAAGGGCTGATGGATCTCGAATATGTAGCCCTCGCTAACAATACTAAAGGGCATTATTGCACACTATCTATTTGGAATTCGTGAAGGTGCGAACGACTGTTGACGACGTCTCCAAAGAGCTGCCTGCGATACGAGATACTGCTCGCAAAGTGACGACGGTTTTCGAGGCGCTCCCATATATCACAAGAAACGCATCTACGCTGTCCAGCTTGGATATCAAAATCGCAACAATCCACGATGAGCTGCTTCCTGCAGTTCGTGAATTGCAGGTGATTACATACATTTTTTCTTCACAAGAAATCGTTCGTGGTGGGTGGATTACTGATGTGATGACCAGCTAAAACAGCAGGCCTCCATACCATTTGCCGAGGAGACAATTGTCGAAGACCATTTCATGGTACCTTTTGCAAGGAATGAAGGCTTTATTGGCCAACACTCTCTCATGGAGGAACTTAGTGCAAAAATCGAAAAGGGAAAGAAGCACAGCCGTGTTGCTCTGGTTGGGTTAGGTGGAATAGGGTAAGTATTTCCCATGCTCTCCTGATTTATACAAATCAGCTAATCTTATCAACAGCAAGTCGCAGATTGCTCTAGAGTACGCCTACCGCCGGCGTGAAGAGTCAAAAAAGGTCTCAATCTACTGGATTCACGCAAGCAACGCTCTGCGGTTTGAGCAGGATTACATTCAGATTGGTTTGGATTTGAAATTACCTGGGATTGACGATCCTAGGCAAGACACTAAACAACTCGTCAAGAGCTGGCTTAGTAATAAAGAATCTGGTACGTGGTTGATGATTGTCGACAATGCGGATGATGTAAACCTATTTTTTGGACCAAAGGATACTAGGGACCTTCCTAGCTCAAAACGCCTTTCTGAGTTCCTTCCGCAGAGCTCCAACGGATCCATCGTATTCACTACTCGAAATAAGAAGGCAGGTATCAAATTTGCTACCGCAAGTGGTGTTATTGTTTTGCCAAAGATGGACCCTGTTGATGCAGAGGAACTTCTCGAGACTCGCTTGGGAGAAGGCGTCTCGGGTGAGGGTGACGCGACTGAGCTTCTCAGTCTCCTAGAGTATCTGCCACTTGCAGTATCTCAAGCCGCATCGTATATTGCTGAGAACTCGATATCGATCTCCGAATACCTTCAGATGTACAACGGGAGCGAGGCGTCCAGGATAGAACTTCTCAGCGAGGATTTTGAAGATCTTGCGAGAGACCCCGAGACAAGAAACCCAGTTGCGGTAACATGGGCGATCTCGTTTGATCAGATCAGACAGTCCAACGTACTGGCCGCCAATTTATTGTCCTTCATGGCTTGTGTGGATAGACAAGGCGTCCCAAAAGTTCTTCTACCACTAGCTGAGAGTCCGGTGAAGCTTTCAAGCGCTCTGGGACTCCTCAAAGCATACTCCCTGATCACAGCGAACCAGGGCGATATGGCCTTCGACGTGCATCGGCTGGTGCATTTAGCAACGCGTAACTGGTTGCGATTAAGTGGCGCATTTGTAGTTTGGGCTAAGTTGAGTTCAATACGGGTGTCAGAGGTGTTTCCTTCTGGAGAGTATGGAACGCTGGAGACATGTGACTCGTATTATTGCCACGCACAGGCTATCCTTGGGTTCGAGCAGCTAACGGCGGCAATTGATATTTCCCGGGCTTGCCTAGCCTACAATGTTTCCCGATATCTCCAAAATAGAGGACGCTACAACGCTGCAGAGCTACCAGCCGAGCAATCTGCTAGATGGAGAGAGGAACTACTGGGACCGGAGCACCCGTACACTCTGCAGAGTAAGGGCAACCTGGCGGGGGTGCTAAATAGTCGGGGTAAGTACAGGGAGGCCGAGGAGATGTACCGGCGGGCGTTGGAGTTGAGTGAGAGGGTACTGGGACCAGAGCATCCGCATACTTTGGCAAGCGTAAACAACTTGGCATGGGTGCTGCGGAGTCAGGGCAAGTACGGGGAGGCCGAAGAGACGTACCGACAGGCGTTAGAGCCGACGAAGAAGGTACTAGGGCCAGAGCATCCGGGCACGCTGATGAGCATGAGCAACTTGGCGATGGTACTGTGGAATCAGGGCGAGTACATGAAGGCCGAAGAAATTCAGCGGCATACATTGGAGTTGAGGGAGAAGGTACTGGGGCCAGAGCATCCAGACACGCTGATGAGCATGAACGGCTTGGCGGAGGCGCTAGGTAGGCAGGGCAAGTACATGAGGGCCGAAGAGATGCATCAGCATACATTGGAGTTGAAGGAGAAGGTACTGGGGCCAGAGCATCCGGACACGCTGGTGAGTGCGAGCAACTTGGCGGAGGTGCTAGGTAGCCAGGGCAAGTACATGAGGGCCGAAGAGATGCATCAGCATACATTGGAGTTGAAGGAGAAGGTACTGGGACCAGAGCATCCGGACACACTAGCGAGCATGGGCAACCTAGCGCTCCTCCTGTGGCGACGGGGCAGGAATAAAGAAGCCGGAGATATGCAGCGGCGGACATTGGAGTTGATGGAGAAGGTACTGGGGCCGGAGCATCCGGACACGCTGACGAGCATGGGTAACTTGGCGGCGGTGCTGCGGGACCAGGGTAGGTACAAGGAGGCCGAAGAAATGCTGCGACAGACATTGGAGTTGAGGGAGAAGGTACTGGGACCGGAGCACCCAAACACGCTAACGAGTATGAGCAACTTAGCGGAGCGGCTGGATAGCCGGGGCAAGTGTGGGGAGGCCGAAGAGACATACCAACGGGTGTTGGAGTCAAGGGAGAAGGTACTAGGGCCAGAGCATGTGGACACGCTGATGAGCATGAACAACCTGGCGGTGGTGCTGTGGAACCAGGGTAGGTACAAGGAGGCCGAAGAAATGCTGCGACAGACATTGGAGTTGAGGGAGAAGGTACTGGGGCTAGAGCATCCGGACACGCTGACGAGCATGGGTAACTTGGCGGCGGTGCTGCGGGACCAGGGTAGGTACAAGGAGGCCGAAGAAATGCTGCGACAGACATTGGAGTCGAAGGAGAAGGTACTGGGGCCAGAGCATCCGGACTCGCTGATAAGCTCGAAAATCTTAGCGGGGGTGCTAGGTAGCCAGGACAAGTATGGGGAGGCCGAAGAGACATACCGACGGGCGTTGGAGTCAAGTAAGAAGGTACTAGGGCCAGAGCATCCGGACACGCTGGTGAGCATGGGCGACCTGGCGGCGGTACTGTGGAAACAGGGCAAGTACAAGGAGGCCAGAGAAGTGCAGCGGCGGACATTGGAGTCGAGCGAGAAGGTACTGGGACTAGAGCACCCGGAAACTCTGACGAGCAGGAACAACCTGGCAGTAATGTCAGGGAGGACCGGGGCAAGTACGAGGCGGCCGAAGAAACGCAGCGGCAGACATGAGAGTTGAGGGAGAAGGTACCGGGACTGGAGCATCTGGGCACTCTGGCATGATCAACCTGGCCGCTAGTACTGCAAAGCCAGGGCAGGAACGAAGAGGCTGAAGAAATGCGGCGGATATTGGGGTTGAGGGAGAAGGTAATGGGACCGGAGCGCCCAGACACGCTAGCAAGCATAGGCAACCTGGCGGAGGTGCTGGATAGCTAGGGAAAGTGCGACGAGGCTGAGGAGATGCACCGGCGGGCGTTGAAGTTGATGGAGAAGGTGCTGGGGCTAGAGCATCCGCACATGTTAGCGTGCTCGAGGAAATAGGAGAAAAATGTAGCCAGATTACAAACATAGTCGATACAACTTCAAGTTAGCTACCGGCGCACCTCCCTCCTCCCTCCTAGGTTTTCACCCATTTTACCCCTTTTAAGCTAACCAGCTATCTGCCATAACAGTTTTAGCGAATTAGACATTCACACATCACATTGCATACTATCGTTAACCTGACAAAAAAAAAAGGCTAGACGTCATGCCATGTGCAGTGGTTGTTTACCCAGGTAGCTAAAACCCAATATCTCAACCCAACCAAAAATCACCTCATAACTCCACCCCAGAACCCCCCCCCCCCCCCCCGGGGTTATATCACATATCACACCACGATACTCTTCAAGACATCCACCACAAGCCCGATATACATATGCTGAAGCAGCGCGCCAACAGCCTCATCATCCTGATTAGCATTCTCAGCAAACCCAAAAGCCTCGGGCCCGCGAATGCACGTCCTAACAGCCGCGCAATACCGCTGACCCATGTTCCTCCGCACCTGGTCCAGCAGCGCCGGCTCGTCGTGCAGGAGGCGATCGCGAATGAGCTGCACTTTCCGCATGTTAGGGAACGGTCTTTTCAGCATACCATTCTTGTTGTAGTCGTCGGGGGAGGGCTTGGTGAGGGCGGTGATCTCGGGGATGGGGCTCCAGTGGGCGATCTCGGTCAGGATGATGCCGAGGCTGTAG
Source organism: Geoglossum glabrum (assembly GCA_021527465.2). Lineage (NCBI taxonomy): Eukaryota > Fungi > Ascomycota > Geoglossomycetes > Geoglossales > Geoglossaceae > Geoglossum > Geoglossum glabrum. Next base: position 22,139 of record JAJDFE020000494.1, on the reverse strand, counting down.
ATGTCGTAGGTTTTGCGGTAGCGGCCGTGCTTGAGGTACTGTGGGTGCGTGTACGCCGCCCATTGCAGCTCCTGCGGAGGTCCCGTCGTGGTAATGTCCTCGTCGTCCGGCCGCGAGTATTCGAACCCGCTGAGATACGGCTTGCTGATGTCTGCTGTGGCTCCTTCCGAGGGGAAGAATATTATGCTTTCGCTTCGGAGGCCCTTGTGGAGCCAGTTTGCCGCGTGGAGGTAGAGGATGCATATCGCGAGCTTTTGGGCGAGGGAGATGCGGTCGTTGATTGATGGTGCTGGTTGGTCGAGGGACTGAAGGAGGGATTTCGGTTCTGCGTTTGGAGGAGTCCCCTTTGGCATTTCAAAGACTAGTCCGAACAGGTTGTAATCTGCGTGTTGGAAGAATCCTAGACAATGCGGCACGCGGAACTCCACTGGTTTCTCCGCGTGGAGAAGAGCCACTAGCTGCTTCATCTGCCCGACGCTTTCCGGGTCATCGCCGCCTTCTATTTGCGACTTTGGAGATTCCCTGTAGCTCTTCCACTCAACCCAAGCTCTTCTCTCTGCAAAGGTAATCATGGTGCGCGACTCCTCATTGTACGGAGGGTCAATGTTAAATCCCTTACTCAAATCTAGCTTTGTATAATCCAAATCTGTCGATCCCTGAAAACCCTCTATCTTTGTTGCCTTGAGCTGAGCCAGATTTTGGAGCATGGACCCTCGGAGGTGCCACCTAGGAACCAACTCTTGATCCCCGAAATCAGAATCAGTAGCCAGGCTATCGATGTAGCTCTGACTGGAACTTAGGTCTCGGGTATTATCGTTGTTGAGCTTATTAGGTGTTGTTGCACTAACAAAGTCCTTAATATCGCCAACTGATTTTGAGAGTTGCAATAGCGCTAAATGCATTTCTTGTGTTGTCTCCAGTAGGATTTCTGCCTTTTGGTCACCCATCATTTCATGCAAATAGTTAGTCAGTTGAGCCAGACGCTCCAGAAGCGACTCGAATTTCCCCTTGTCATCAAGGGCCCAGACAAACCGCTTGGGATTTGTTGCGAGGGCCTTCGCGCCCTTCTTGAGGTTCATGATGTGGTTGAGGCCTCGCCGGTATTTCTGCTTCTCTTTGTCTGCTGTGCCGAGCTTAGCAGTTGTGAAGATACTAGCGAATTCACCGAGATCAATGTCCTTTACTGGCTCCTTTGAATTTAACTTTTTTTGAGCGTCTTCCTGTTGTACTTGGAGTTTCTCCAACTCATCCGCCTGGGGGTATCTTATATTTAGTTTGGCAAAGCGTTTAAGCAGGGCTCGCATCTCGCTCAATAGAGCTATAACGATTGTACGGTTGATCTTCAAATTCGTGTCAAAGCCCTTTTGTGCATTTTCCAAAGTCCCGCGGCTGCGTTCGTCCCCTGCCGACAAGGCTTTATCGTTCCCGGATAAGGGATTCTGGGGGTCCGTCACAGAAGTTAGTCCCACAAGGTCGCCCCAATCCAGGAGACGGCCATATTCGATGTGTAGTCTAAGCTTCAAGGAATTACAGTCCTCAGGCATGTTCAGGGCGGTTTCGAAAATCTCGAAAGCTGAAGATACCGTCAGCCGAAAACAGAAACGACCAGATCGTGTGTAGAGTGCCATACCTTTTTTGACTCCTTCAAAGACCTCGATTGTGAACGAGGCGGCGCCAAGGCCAAGAGCGATTGGGGAAAGGGGGTCAGTCATCTTGCTGAGGTGAATAAAGGCAGCCAAACGCAAGTTACTTGCCGTTCGACCTCTTGGGTGACCGGCTGTGGATGGGTATCCCCATCGCTGTCATGGAGCCTGACGAACCAACAAAAGCAAAAACGCTCTGGACCAATCCAAAGGCGGCCCACCGTCTCGCAAATGAGATCGCAACTTGAGTCGCGAAGCAGCGCCTCTGTGTATCGACCCCCGGCCCATCTCCAGACGTTCTACGCTTGATCCTTCGACCGAGCATTGTGACACAATCACCGTTCGCAAGGGATCGGAGGATCCAACGCCGCTATATCTCCACTGGTAGACACCAACGACGTCAATACGCAAGGCAAGCGGGTGGATGGCTCCCGTGCACACGGGATTTGAGTGAAGATGTACAGAATACCGTACTGTACAACACAGCAAGCAGCTATGCAGGTGGGTTCGCTGTTCCTGTTGCTGCCAACGCATGCGCATCTTGCATCACGGCGCTTTGCTGCGGGCCCATTACAGTCGTCAAGACACAAAAAAAGTGGATTGCAGCAGTGTGGAGTAAATTAATTGACATTATTGTGCGGTGACTGCTACAGATTTATAGCGTCATGCAAGCCAAGGCGCCAAAGGAGGGCAAACCCTCATGCGCCGCTAGACTTTCAACGGAAAGCAACATGTCGACTTCCCCACGATGACAACGGTATCCCAAAATCCCAGACTCCAACTCACGCCCTCTATTCCGCCGAATGACAGAGAAAGGTTCAGGGTTTCTTTGAGGCGTTCCACTAGAAGATACCTTTATGAAATCCCAAGTATATTCAAGCATCCTGGGCCGGTCGATTTATCAGTCGATGCTCCTGGAATCCGTCTCGGTCAATATCACACGCACGGTGTACCTACACAATACCTTGTACTGTTTTATAGCTCTAAATATGTATCGAGCCCTTTCCATCTAGTCTTGATAACTGAATTGTCATATTGCTATCAAACTAAATTACATTTTGTGCACAAAGGGCTATTCATTTTCTCGGCTTAACTGGAGCTCGGGCAGGACAAGCACAATGTTATGTAGGGACACTACCGGACTTGCAACGCGACTCGCTTAGGCCAGTTAAAGCTCGTAGTTGAGCGCCCTTGAGCGACTAAAGCATTCCAATGACTGATTAAACAACACCGAGTTACTTGCGCATGCCAAACTCTCGATTAGGTGGGTCTATATTCCACGTTCTATACTGGTTTCTATCTGAGATATGAAGCTAGCGGTTGGCATCCAGAGACAACTAGTATACAGAGTATCTACGGCGAGAGAATCGCCTAACACCAGGGGCTAAATACACTCTTTTCCCTATTAGGCCATGCATGGATATGCGACAGGTAAAATATTCAAATCAAGATTCTTTCCGTGCAGATGCTTCCACCCGCTTGGCAAACTGGATGCTCGGTTCATCGAAATACTGGCAAAAAAAGTGCGCTGTCAAGACTGTGGTGGGGACAACGAAAAGAGCCCCAAGGAAAAAGCCAGCCCCGAACTGGGCAGCCGTCTCCTTCCCCGTGAAGCCCCACATGTAAGGTATCAACCAAAATCCGAGCATGTGGCAAATGGGTCCGTGGACTAGGTATAATGCATACGAAATGCGGCCCAAATACTGCGAGACGGGGTGTGTGAAGATTTCCTGGAGGTATTCCGCGCCACTAACTGTCCATGCAAGTAGAACCGCCCCGATACAATACCAAAATCGCCAGCCCTCGCCCCAGCTCGGGTTCAGTTTGAACAGGGTTCGGTAGCCGGGGCTATCACCGCCTGTATCGCCGTGTAAGTATAAGCATTAAGTTACACGCTAGGCAGATAAATCGGATAACTCACCATTATAGTCCGGAGCGGAGAGAAGGAATAAACCCAACAAGAACAACAGAACCGTCCCGTAACCCTTCCACTCTCGGTACCATTTCCGAGGCACAGAAGGTAGTTGCGGCGGGGGACTCTGCAGCAGTTTTATTTGCGCAAGAACAGCTCCGGCGAAGAATAGCCAGCCCTCCCAGAAGTTGGAAAGATGGCAGTAGACAACCATAGATAGCAGAATGAGCAAGCGCGCTCTAGCACGAGAGCCTGCAACCGCCGCTATCGTAACAAAGAGGATTATCGAACAACGGAATTCGACGGGAAGGGTCCATAGATGGCAATCGTACAAATGGTTGCCGTGATCGAAGCGCCAAATCATGAGCCACTGGGCCGTTTCTTTTTCCCAGTCCCAAAACTGCTCCCAGAGATTGTTGTGGATCCGGGGGTTGCTCTCTCGGAAGCCGGGCTGGTTTTCACCGTTCTGCATTGCATCACCCCTTGTGTACATACCGAGGCTGACGCATATCATAACAATAAAGGTAGAGGCGATACTAGGCAGAAAAAGCCTGATTGGGCGGCGAAATATCGCGGAGGCCGTGCGATCGAGACACTTATTACTCGAGCCGTTTTGCAGCTCTTTCAGTGGACCTATCGATAACGAATATCCGGACACCAGGAAGAAAATAGCGACCATGGAGGGACCGCTGATGAGTAGTCGTAGGAACGGTAGTTGGATAATATGGTAGTCCTCTTCGCGGCTCGCAAAGCCGAGCGGCAGCCACGGAAAGAAGGCGTACGCGAAGTGATAGAAAAACACAAACAACGCCGCAAGTCCGCGCATGCCATTCAGCCATGCCGTCGGCGATACTCGCTCACGCTCTGGCGGCACATCTAATACGCTCTTCATTGAACCCAAGGAGAGTCGCCGTCTAGCATTCCGAGCCAGCGTTTGCCAGATTTGGAGCAGCCCAGGTTCGAGAGCGGTCATGTCGAATCTAACATGAGAGGAAGGAAGCCGAGATGGAATAACAAGCTTTCTCCCTCAGCAGAGGAAAGAGAGAGATATGATGAGAGTTAAAGGTCCCCCATTTCGACCTAGGGGGCGCGAATTATATCTGAAGCAAATCATGCTATACGATACGAGAGCAAGGGGCACATCGACAAAATTAGATTCATCTAGCAATTGTGCCGCTGACTTCAGCGTCCGATCAAGCGGCAGTTCACCGAGTACCACAGTACATCAGGTAGATCATGATGATGTGGTGTGAGGTAAGACCAATGCCGCTTTTTGCTGCGCAATCCGTCATTCTCCGACGCGCTAAACCAGCGCTGGGACGGGGTTGTAACCAAAGTCCCCGTGAGTGGCGCTCACGATCAGATACGATAGGATAGGAGTGGGCCCGGCTCCGGAGAGTCGGGTTTCGACTGACCTGGGAGACCTCGTGGTCGCGATGGGCGATTGGTGCTGAAAAGCTCGCCCCGGAGGCTAACGTTTTGGGCTGAGTAAGATTGTGGCTGTAAGTATTTGACACGTGTGTATGGAGGGCATTACCCCTTTGACCTCCCTCCTCAAATTCAGAATCTAAGCCGCGATTGAATAGCCCGTCTCGTTCAACACTCCGTGGGCGCAAAGTAAGACTGGCGGGGGGAAAGTTGGCTACGATTTGATTCTAGAGTATTTAGGGCTACTGCATTATAAGTGTTCTCCCCCGCGCAAACCATTGCCCCCACCCTAGTAATAGGGGCCCCGCCCCCAAAACCTCTACCCCCGTCCGCTCTCGCCATTACTTCCCACTGGTATCCAGAGAACCAGGCCTTTGGGTCTGCCCTATATCGAGCAGCTATTAAAGAATGCAAAGAAGCATTCGGACATCTTTTGTACGCCGCTCACCTAATGACGGATGGCATTCATCTAGAGCGCATACCGCTAAGCACATACCGTTAAGCAGCTTATGTCATTCGCCCTGGGCTACTGCAGTGAGGAGCGAATAACGTGTGCCATCTGCTTTCTCTGAACAGCGCTGGCAGCGAGCAATGTGCGACATATCTCAGAACAACAGAGGTTCCAGAAACCTCATGCATAGCCAGGTTGGGACTCCAGGGCGTTCGGGTTCGACTCTCTGCAGTCGACGTTCTTGTGCGAGAACAAGTAGCTGCAAGGGGTCGTTGGGGACACCCAAGCCACCCCGCCGGGATGGGGGCTGAATTCGTCTTAATTGCGATAAGCGGGTAATAAGCTCGATATAGCATTTGGCAATTGGTCAGTCGCCTTTAGGGGCGGTCAGACTGAGCCCACCTAGTGAGAGACAAGTCCCCATCTCACTCAGAGCGGTGATCCTCATTCTCACCACGTATCACATTTTACAAATCACAGAATGGGCCACTCACGCTTGCTTATCACTTTTACTTGTGCGTTAGTTCTCATTACCCTCAGCTTCTTTGCTCTACCCGTACGACAGCACTCGCAACTGCTCCGCACCCAAAGCCATGATGATAATGAGCAAAAACTGGCATTCGCGACGTTCCTCTCCACTCGAACACATAACGAAAGTGAAGAAGACCCGTACTTTACGGCAGCACGAGTCCTTACTTACCAACTCCTCCATCACCCAACAACGCGTACCAACCTGAATATCCCCCTCCTAATCCTCACTTCTCCGCACGTTTCACAGCGCAAGAGAGATGTCCTCTCTCGAGAGGGTGCCACCATCATACCTGTGGAGCCCGTGAGCCCAGAGACAAACTGGCTTGCGCCCGCCAGCGACAAATGGGTCGACCAGTTCTCCAAGCTCCGGGTCGTGGAGCTGACCGAGTACGACCGGATCCTGTATATGGACAACGACATGCTTATAACAAAATGCCTGGACGATATTTTCAACGAGCCGGTTGCGCAAGAGGTACAATATACGAAAAACATTTCCTCAGAAATAAAAGAGGACGAAGGCAACCTCCCCTCGACCTACCTCTTTGCGGGCGTCAGTGACAGCGGTGGCGTCGGGCACGGCACGCCCCCGATAGAAGGCGTCGACATCAACGGAGGCTTCTGGCTCACGCGCCCGGACCCGGCACTCTTTGCATACTACCGCCGCATCCTCGAGATTCCCTTCCGCTTCGACTCGGCCTTCATGGAGCAAAGCCTCCTGACCTACGTGCACCGGCGCGACGGGAACATGCCCTGGCGCGCCTTTGAGATGGGCCGCTGGAACGCGAATTGGCCCAGCGCAAAGGACCTAGAGTACGGGACCGCGACGCTGCACGACAAGTTCTGGGACGAGGCTAACGAGGCGTGGATCGACCGCAAGCCCGTCGAGATGTGGCGGCGCATGGAGGGCGCGACGGAAGGCTACTGGCTACGTGACGCAGAGGAGAAACTTCACTAGATCGACCCGGAGGCTCACGAATGTTCACGAGACTCGAAGTTCGACCCCGCACGTGATCCGCCTCGGGATGCCGTACGGGTGCTCTACGTGTAAACCCTCATCCATCACTCACTTCTCGTCTGTCTGTCCATCGTCACCACCCAGAGAGAGCGCGCACCATTCTAGACTCCCTACCTGCCCGCTACAACATGTATGTATGTATGTACGTGTATCTACCGCAGCCCGAAACAACTTTGTTCAATCTCCGGCCGGTATGTCAGACTTCAACTTACGCCAAGACGATAAATTTAATCCCTGAAGCGTAGCGATATTGCGCCAGGGGTCATGTTACGTAGGAGGTTAAAAATTCTTCACGTCAAAACATTAAGCGAGTTCGACGGTAGATGTCCTGGAAATAGAAGAGAAAAGTCAAGTCGATTTTATGTATTTATGTATGTGCACACCCTAGAATTTACGGGGCTTTATGTGGGGTAAGAGATCTGGTCGTTCGGTCTTCTTATCTTGGCTTCTTCGTATGATCGTGTTTGTAGAGGGAAGGCCCATACGTTTGGAGATCGAGGCGGATTGCGATCTGCTGTGCTCATTGCTCAGGGCCCACCCTATTTCGGCGACCAATCAGTTTTGCGGTATAGAGAGTGCAATTGAAAGATTCTCTCGGTTTTTCCCCTTCTCAAAATCAGTAAGCTCCTCCCTCTTGCCCATTTATGTTTCCGGTTGTGGTTGTGTTCGTGGTTGTTTTGGATGGACGCGAAAACTACACGAGGCGCAACACTTTAGGCCCGGCAGAGAATGTGGCTCATACACGACTGAATCCCTTCCCTCGGGAGCCATGTGGATGAGGTTACTGCACCGACAGTATAGTTGCAGAGTCAAAATCTCCAGACTGAAATTATTATTGACCGCCTGGGCGCAACATACGAGGTATCTCCGACATGTCTTGATGGATGATGCCCTTCCGCGCTAAGCCCGAAAGGACGCCAAGAGCCCGATTCCGACCTCACACTAGTTCCCAGCAGCTCACGACGAATGAAATTCACACCGACCACACATTCAGAGATCAGCAACCAGTCGTAGCGGGACACAGACTCGAGACGGCATTCCTTACGTGTCCCCGAGAGACCACGTGAAGTTTCAAAACGGTTGGCCGCCCAACCAATCGCTACTCAGCTCGCATGCCGACCGTCAGCCATTCACTGTAGAATCGTAGAGGGCGCCTAACTAATTACCCTACCTCTATCGATCACTATGAAAGGTAGTCCATCAGCCTTTCTATCGTCCTCGACGGAGCTGATCGTAAACAGAGAAACGACCCCGCCACCCTGTGAACGGAGACGCGTCCAACCGTATCCGGAAGAGCCCCCGCAAAAACTCACGACTGCGAGAGACTCCCAACATAAACCAAGCGCTAGAGAAAGAACATACTGCTGTTTTTCCCAGGTCCACCCGGAGATTAGGCGAAACACGTACCGGCATTGACAAGGAGCGGCCTACGCCTAGTCGCAAGAGGCAGAAGGCGCAAAAAGGTGGTCAGTCACCAATTTCCATCACCTCTAGCTATCCGCTAGCCACACCAGTCCGAGGAAGCTGTAGCACCGAAGGCGAAAGCAAAGACCGATCTAAGCCTGTCACGACGAACTTGGGTCTACAAGATAGCCGTTGGTTGTTCCCTCGATGAGGTCCGTTACCAGTACTAATATCGAGATAGTTAAGCGGCACCGGAGTATTGAAGCCGTGGAAGTATACAACCAAAACGATAAACGCCTCAAGAAGTCTTCCCCGTGCTCGCCTTTACCAGCCGATAGATCGTTTGAAGGCCGTCCTGCTGTTTCACCAGAATCAAAGAATAAGAGTACTTTAATATCGTACCCTGAAACTAGGACCCACGGGGGCCACCAGGGTGGCAGGATACGGGACACCGTTGGGGATTCTGTTACTGGTGGGAGACTTGGAAAAGGCCCTCGGCTCCAAAGTCACGGCTTCTACCAAGAAATCTCCGTGCCTAACGCGTTTAAGGACAATAGTAAGGATAACCAACACGAGTACCGTTGTCCCCAGTGCTCGTTTCCCTGTTGGCTCTGCCATACATCGGAGGTCCCCGAAAAGCCAGGGAGCGAAGACAGTAGCGAGGAAGAAAGCGACCGACCCGAAGCAATGGGTACAAACACACTATCTAGATCGTCCAGCAAGAGGAAAAGGACCGATGGTCTTACATATCTCGGCCCGAGGGAGGAGCATTTTGAAGATTTCATCCTTGGCCCATGTGGCGTCCGAATTGGAGATGAGATTCTCTATTTACAGCCTGGAGAAATTCCAGTCGACGGCATCCAAGACGACCCAACCATAACATCTCGAGTTCGTCTGGAGATTAACGACACTACCGCGAATGAGACTTCTGCCCAGTTCCTGCACTACCACAAACGCAAATATGACGAAACAACTCTCACGAAGCTTGTAATACACTACTTAGCGCCATTCGAGTGTTACATTGCCGCTGATGGACCCCAAACAGTAGTGTCGTTATGTAAGGACAAATGGAGGCCGAGGAAAGAAGGCCCCCCAGTACCTCCACTACATGGGTATACCTATGATTGGGATATTGAACCTGATATTACGTACATGGTTGCTTTGAACCTTTTCGAGAAAGATCTCCGCGAGGCGATGCGATGGTCGGACCTATATTGGCTCCTCGCTGAGCCTCTTGGAGTCTGTCCCTACCTAACCTTCGAGCTTAAATGCGCTGAAAAATCGGGAAAAGACAGCGACGCAAGCTGTCAGATCTCGGCTGCCTCGGTTCTGTGGCTATACCAGCGCAAGAAACTGAAGGACATGCTAAATTCTTTAGATTTTTCAGATCTCCGACATTACTCTATCATCATCAATTCCAAGGCCTTCCAGATCTGGGTGACCAAATTTGACGGAAAGGTTTATTCGGTGCAGATGATAGACATGGGCTCGTTTGATCGACCGGAAGGAGTCAAACACTACGCCGAGTGGAGTAACGCCATTCATAAATGGGGTCTGGGACCAAATGCAAGATCTTTCAAGCGAGACGTCGAGGCCCTATGGGAGAGTAAGGATCATTGAAAGACCCGTATATCTGCGGGAGCATTGGCACGCAGGTAGTATTCCTTTGGCCCCCTTATACTGCGTTGAGGTCGCCATGCCAGCTGGAAGGATAACACTTGGAGGAGGCGATAGACTTAATTAGGTTTCTTATATTATATTGTTATGAAGCGCTAGAACCTCAGCTGCCGCAAGACATTCCACCGGGACACATTGTCTCGTCATACCAGGTAGGATATCTAATCTACGACGGGAATCTAATCACTATTCTCAGCCATCTCGATTAGGCCGCTTTATGCCCTTTAATCATAGCAGCCTGTTAATCACTCCCCATCGTCCGAAATGATAGCTTAACAGACCCCCCAAACGCCCCACGATTTAGTATAACCGATATCGAGAAGAACTCACCTATTACCCCGTCTTGGCAGCCCCACCTGCTTCCACACGTCCATATAACCCGCGGCAGCCAACCAAAGACCCACCCACCCTACATACCCCGCCCTCCCTCATCCAAACAGCTCTCCCAACCAACCCCATGCCTCTTCTACCCACCCCACCGGCAAAACACACTGCGTCCCTCAGTAAACTAACTACTCCTGAATCAGAGTTGGGGTTTGGATACGCCGGGGATTCTTTAAGTGATATGGAGGTAAAGGCATTAAGATAGCTAATGTCCCGGCTTTGCTCCGTCGGGTAAGGTGGGTGGTGAAGTCTGTCTAGTCTTGAATCAGGTAGAGGCTGATCTTGCCCCCCCCCCCCGGGGGTAATTGGTCGTTTATTCTGTCATTGGGCCTTGCTGTGGTGGTCATGCAGCAAATTCTCAGCGTTAGGTGGTGGCGCCAGGAAACGCGGTACAGGGCTGCCAATTCATGGGCAGCCCCTGGGGGATGGCGGCCATAAGGCCACCATCAATGCTTAGCAGCGGCAGGCCTCGGCCTACCAGAATTACATAGGGGCGACGCCTACCTCGGAGAGGGTTCTCTAGCATTGATTCTGCATCTACGTTCTGACCCACTGTTCTAATGCTCATAGTGTGCCCTGCTCAAACCGCTCGGCTCTCGCAGGCGGCGGCGGCCGAGGGGGGGACGGGAGCAGAGCGGTTATTGCTCCGCCCAGACAGTGGGCGACTTAATCCGTCAGAGTTGTAATCATCAGCCACGGCCCCGCACAGGTTGGGGTTAGAAGTAAGACTACTTAGCCCGCTTCATTGGCACTTCCTACTGCTCATGCGCCCCGTTTGGGGTCATAACCCTTACGCAGATAACCCATCCATGCTCCTAGTTTCCCCTCCTCGTTATCCCTTCCCTTCGCCAGCATCACCTTGTACTGAGACGTTCTTCTAACAGGGAACCTGCTCCTGTGAATCCGGGGAGGGAGTGACACGCCGCGTTTAGTATTAGCGGTGGTGGGGATATGCGGGCCACGTTTTGATGAGGCCACACCTATTTCTAGCGGGCTTACCAACCGTTGGAATTGGGCGCTGCCCTAACCTTGGCAGCGTGTCGCTGCCAAGGCGGCAGCCACATAGCTGCGAGAACTCTTCCTCCGTCTTCTCCTTCTACATCCTCATGTCAATTAGACCTATCTACATCGCTGCGACCGTCCAAATCCAACACCAACCAACCAAATTCATCATGTAAATTTAATCATCGAACTAGTCAACAATACCTACCGCCGTAATTTAATCGACAATTATCGGCATGTGATCGCACTGGCAACAAAAGAACGAGCACTGCATGACCGGGCCTGGTTGGGCTCTGTTTTTTCTATGGCCCAACTATGTTCTCTCCCAAGTTCTCGGGCTTCCTAGGATCCCTCACCGTTGAAGAGTTGTTCAGACCCTACACCACATTATCCCACCCACATTGAGCAGCCTCGTATAACCCAATGCACAGTGACAATGCGAGAAATATCAGTTGTGTAAATAATAGTTATGCCCTGAACAGAACGCTACATCTCTACACGGTGGTTTGCCCACACTAACCTAACCGGACCAGCAGCAATGAGGTTGTTGCTGGCACACTTGGAAATACGAATAGGCTCCAACCTCGAAGGAAGCAGCAAATTGTCTAGAGCCAATCAGCGCATGTCTGGGGTAGTTATGGCGCTGACCCTTCTACGTATATGGTGTTTATATAATCTGTGACGAATAACATGCTATTTCAGACTGGTGCTCACCCCGCCAATATTGTTGTAGAGGGTAGATCTGAGCGACCAATTCATTACATTAGTCATTCTTACCCATGCATTCTCGTTTCTCGACACAAGCATCCGGTACCGAACACAGCCTACAGTACCTAGTCGGTGCCCCCAGTGTTTAAGCTGTCGTCCCTGGATCTTACGTAGTCGGTAGACTACCGTTTTTGTGGGTGGGAGAACCTGGTTTTTACGTACGCGGTCGGTTCCTGACGTGGCTTAGAACCAAAGTAGCCACCTACCAGAGATAGAGAGGTTCCTATCGCTGTAAACACCGTAAGGGGATCTATACTATAAAGTGGTAGGTACAGTTCCCTCTGGAGATGACCCTCCTCGCTAACGACAATTGCCACGGCTAGTCAGAAATCATCACGCACTACCCATCGTTGTCCAACGCGGATTTCAGCTTATTTGTTGTCGCTCCATACCTCACAACATTATCCCCAAATACTTTATACACCGAGAGAGCAGAGAATATGCATTTCGGAAACACTATCACCCCGTTCCTTCTCGTCGCCATCACGCTCATTGGGCAGGGCATCGCCATCGCCATACCCAATCCTGATGACGACCTCCTCATGTAAGCCAAACCCATCCATCCGGGCCGCTCCCTCGTCCCCTTTCACGAGCTCTCCATTCCCCAGCAAGAAAACCTCTACTAATCTACCGCACAATGGGAAAATAGGTCGAGACATGCCAGCAGTGACCTCAATGAGCGGGAGCCAGAGGCGGGCTGTGTCCGTGGCTGCGGTAAATAGCGCCGGATCCTGAGCCGGTGGCTATTCTACCGCAACGGAAGAATATAGTGAAGGTGTAGTTTGAAGCGAGTAAGAGCAGTCGGGTCTCATGATTAAGGGGTGGTTAGTGGCTTAACGGGGAACAATATAAACACTCGTTTCTGTTAGTGTTATGCCTACGCTCTGTTATCGTAGTAAGAAAATGGTGTCCCTAGATGCCAGGAGTTTCAGATAACCAGTTATAAGCAACGAATGCTAGATGTGGTTGTATTTGTTGCAATACCGCGCAGAATGAATAGACTAACTGTAGACTGCATTGTGCGTGTCGTCGCAATGGCAGGGTTTTTCTAGCCTCATGCGAGCCAAGCTACCAAATGTTTAGCCCTAACTGGCAATTGTAGTCCCTATATCCAATATCAACAGTATTTACTACATCCAATAATAATTTACGTGATTTCCCCTCTCTACCAGTTAGGGAGTAGTTAGGATAACAGTGTCGGTATGTGTCTCACCGCCGTCCTAGGCACCCGGTAGTGATGTCCGAGCGTAATAGAGTGCCAGCAGAGTTCAGATAGCTAGGTGCCATCGGAACCTGAGCATTGGCCTCGATATGGAAGCACGGAAGTTCTACTTCGGAATGCCAGCCTCGGGCCAGCATAACAACTCTCAAGTTGTTGCAAACAATCCTATCAGCGGAGAACCGGCGGGACGCATTCGGCGAGACAAAATGACCCACGACATGAACCTAAAGTAGCGTGCTAGGGTCCGCTTCCGCGATGCAATCCGGGCCCATCCTGTACCCAGCCGCATATCCATGTGCTCTGATCCAAGTAGGTCCCTGAGCCAGGGCAGTCAGCCAGGACTCTTGGCAGGGCAGCTTACTTACCTCGCTGCCGCTCGTTTTTCTTCCTGTATATAGACGAGAACGAGAGAATCGAGCACCCTACCCACCGGCACCGAACTTCCTCCACAGTACCCTCTCTAGTCCTTCTGCTGCCTACCTAGGCATCCCCTCTGCCTCAAAAACTTCATTCGCAGTACCAGCTAGAGCTTGCCGAACAGCTAGCTGGTTTGATACCAGGGTATGTTCCCGCCTCGCTCCGTCTCAATCCGGCGATACGAGAGTGATCTGAATAGGAATCCAATGCATGTCTCGCGGGAAAGGAATAGCAGTGCATTGTCCTGAGGTACAGTACATGTACCTACAACATCCACCAATCCAGCAATAGCGCGCTCGCGGTAACAAATCGGTTTGCGCTTGCTCCGTAGTCTACTGAACGACAAGCCTCATGATACCGATACCGTCAGTAATACCGCACTCCAGAGCCTCTGCAAGTCGTGCGGGCGTATCGCGGCTACAAGACCGGAGTACGAGGGGCACGGGCAAGTCGCCCACGCTACAAAGCGACTTACGCAAGCGGGCCAATGCTGAAGCGGCAGCCGCGCAGAGGTTGCTGCTTTAAGATGCGCCGCTCGTCGAGAGCGACATTGTTATCCGATAAATAGCATGTTAAATTTATATTAGATAGTTAATTAATTAGAGTTAAAACCCCTTTTCTAATAAGATCCAGATATGGTGGGATTTTTATATTATCTTGCATATAAATTTATTTGACTAATACTTGCTCTTGTTGATGATTAAAGAGGTATTTATAAAGATGTGCTTTTTAGCAATACTAACTTCTTTTATTCTTTCTAATATATCACTTATTAAGCAGTATACTTAACTAGCAACATATGTCTCTTATTGAGTATATATTTAGATCTACATAATCATTTGCAATCCTGTATAGCTCTACGTAATTATATATATATAACTACAATATAGCATTTCCAATTCAAAATCTATTTAGGAAAGCATTGGCTGAATAAGTTTATTAAGTATTACTCTAAACTTCAAATCAGATTCAGTTAGTACCTGGAGTGCTAGAGCAGTGCTGCTAGCAACTCTAAAGTACTGTAGCATCACTTCAAGCTCTTTTATAAAGTCTTGAAAGAGTATAAGGACAAAACAGTAACAGCTTTCGAATACTTAATTTGACCGGGCAGAAAAGAACAGTGTGGACTCCGGTGGGCAGTGCGCATAAATTATAAGAACAAGAGGCAACGGCAAGGTAAGCCACCGCCGCCGAGGAAATGACAGACACTAGTTAACAATTGGCCATCCCCTGTTCTCTGGACTCAAATATACTTATGGGGTATGGGGTCTTGTGCCATAGGGATATTAATTTTGAAACAATTGACAGCATTGAGTTTTGGTTGGGTTTGATGTCCATACGTTCAGAGATCTTCTCTAGTTCTTTGAGGAGCTTATTAGCACCAACCCTGAAGGAACCCAGCTAGCTAGTAAGTCCATAAACAGTGAAACCCGGCCGGTCTTGACTTCATATCGGCCCTATTCTCCCACTAATTGCACCCACCCGATCCTACGACAATAGTGCTACTCCTTCGTCTCATACATTTAACGGAATTGATTTTGTCGCCCTTCGCGATGCTAGATGGGTACTGTAAATGCCGTTCGGGCCGATGGGTAGTATGCTCCGTTGCTTCGTCCCAAGTAGATAAGCAACTCTCGCCAAGAATTCTAACTAATTGCCCAGGCTCAGAAACCACCCCACCTGTACCAGCACCTCTCAGTGACCAGGCTTCGGCAACTATCCTTCACTTAACTCGGTCACACCCATAGCGGCCCTCTCTTCTGCTTTGGTATATTCTGACCCTCTCGCCAGCGCTGCCCCTTTTCTGCATAGAGCACGTGCTCCACCCCCGCCAATGCGTCAATCCAGCCCTCAGTTGATTACCGCTTGTGTTTTGACCGGGACGCCTTTTCCTAAGACTGGTGGCCAAAGTCTCGTAGTGCATTGCTGTACTCCGGAAGAAGTCAAAGAGGCGCTCCGACACTAATATCACAAAGAGGACTGGGTCAGCTTTAATGATCCGGGAATTCAAAGCAGGGAAATACAGTAGAAAGGGGGATACTTACTTTCCCTTAGCGAGGAGAGGAACATTTCAGGCCTATCCGATGGATCTGGTCCTCGAATCGTAGATGAGGAATTCGAAGTTCTCAATCTTACATAGTATTGTGAGAACTGGTATCCATAGATAGTACTTCGAGCTTTCGTAGTCACGTACTACTCATAGCTCTTATTAGCAAAGTTAGGACCGACAATAGGATCCCTTTGGCATACCAGTGCACTCAGCAAGAACCTGTGCAACCACATCCAGTCGGGCCTTGCCCACGGCCATCTCCTTTTTGACTTCAACGGATACAATGCTGACAGAGCCGAACGCATCGAAGTGATGTTCGATCTGACTCTTCTTTGAAAGGTTGGAGTCCTAGCGACTATATCTATAGAGAGGGGGATTGATTCAAGCCCAATATATATAGAGAGAGATATTGATTCAGGTCCATAGGTTTCTATAGGCCATGAGATGGCCCACCGCCATTATATATATACATATATTAACAATATGCCACTGAGAAAGACTACTATTATAATAATGATACTTCAGTAGAACTGAAATACTATATAGCCGTAGATAAGTAGAATTTGGTAATACTCATCTGCAGAATTGACGTTGATAGAAAGAAAGAGTTGACAAAGTAAAAGGCTGGAAGTGAGAGCTATTTAAGTTCAATTTCGACCAATTAGTGAATGAGTCAAAACCGGCTAGCAAAACTGCATAATACCCCATCACAAACCCTTCTTTCCGCAACTCTTCACCAGAAGCTAAAACCACAAGCACCCACGCTCGGAACTCGGAACTCCGCCTGCAAAGCAGCCAGCAGGAGGCTGCCAGGCATCAAGCAAGTTATCTTCAACTCAAAAAGGCAATGGAGTAGGCAGACTGATTATATATACAGAAAAATCTTCATCAAGAAGGTCAAGAAGAAGAGGCGGATACGGCCGGGTCGTAGGTGTTCTGAGTAACACATTCAAATGAAACTCACTAATTTCAACACAGTACAAGCTCTACTCAAAATGAAGCATGACCGGAGGACCCTTGAGCGTCTCATCCCAAAAATGTGCCTCCGGAAAGCTGTGCGGGAGGTCATGCGCGAGAGATTTCCCAGGATGAAACTCCAAACCTCTGCACTCAGTGGTTCCGGAGCGCGATGGGTGGGAACCTCATCGTTGAGAACCCCGAAGAGCATCACGTAGGTTATAGTGGTCTGTATGGCAGTCTGTTTTACATGCTAATAAAGCTACAGAAATGAAAAACGACAGAATAATGGGGACATCTATCAAGCATAGCATAATGTATGAATGAAATAGAAATTTTCACTCCTAACCAAAACTGCAATTCCAATAATATAGAACCTACTCTACTCCACTATCCGTAGCATTGCGCAGTATTATTTATCACGATCTTTCTAGCGATCGCAATACACCCCCTTAACGACCAACCAACCCAAACCCCAAATACTACAAATCACCCCATCAACAGGAATCCTACAAAACCACTAGCACGGGCTCTAATACGAGGGGCCTTAGGACTCGGCCGCGTGACATCAACGGTCCTAATTTCACTACATGTTGTATATATAAAATCCCAAACCTTGAAAATAGTTGTAGACCTTTCAATCAGTAGCAGGAAACAAGCTCGAGTGCAAGGAGACCATCTTTTTGTAGGCCTCACGAGCTGCATCCCCTTAATTCCAAGCCCACATCCTCGCTATCTGCAAGTTCCTTGAGCTTCGTTGCCCAAAGCCGCCACTTGTCAAAGCCCCACTTCTTTTCGCTGGAACCCTCGCGTGGATTCTCGACAAATTCGTAGTGAATTTTGGAGCCGGCCAGGAGAAGATATTGCACGGCCACGGTCACTAAGCAATTTCGTACAACTCCGACAGGATGGTCCTCTTCAAGTCCTTTAGGGATATCGAAGCTAGGGTACTTGCAGCCACCTTCGTATTGGTCATTGAGGCTAGATTGGATGCAGCGAGCAATGAAGGCGGAGAAGTTGACCCATTCGGCACAAGCCCTCTCAAGTTCTTGGCCGTTGGCGCCGGCGCTACATGCTACATCTGGAGTTAGCTGGGTAACCAAGTGGGAAAATGAATACCTCAAATCATACGGAGGTTCCCATTCCAGTAATCGTCTAAAACGCTCGTAAAGATTGGCTCTTTTGTATACACGAGAGCGTTCTCCTGTAAATTCCTGTTAGATTCAGGACTATGACTGGCCATTAAGGGGAAGGGGGAGGGGGGGTAAGCGGACATCCCAAATCTTGCACGGTTTTGGCGACAGCTTTCGTAGCTCAACAATCAGCTGAATGAGATTATCCTGTAGGGTGTTCCCGTAGGATATGAGACGTGCCACGTCAAAAACCAGCTCATAGAGGCTGTTAAGGAAGCTATCCATGCCCTTGCTATCGCTGAACTTCAGGAGCGGGTCGGAAGACAGGTATTCGTCTTGATAGTAGGTGTCGATGCGATGCGCTGCCCCTGTAGCTCGGGATTCGTCTGTTGAAGGCATAACACAACATAAACTAACCAACTAACCTCCCGTGCAATTTTCATATCTACAATCTACTCTCATACAACCTCCACACCTACCCCCACACAACACAACCCTCCACATCCACAAATCCACACAACCGCCACAACCCCCACACCCACAAACCCACTCCCATACCACCTCCACAACCCCTCACACTACCTCCCACCCACAACCTCACTCAAAACCCAACCCCCTAATACTAAAATAATAAAAGAATAAAGTAGACACACACACACACACACACACACGCACACACGACATCTAGTAGAGCCCCCAACACACACCACAACACACCACAACCAAAAAAAAAAAAAGTCGGAGTTTCCCCGCGACGACGCGGAGGGGAGGGAGCCCCCCTACTCTGCTTTCTTTCTTCTGCCGCGCGTCGTGCCTCCTTTTGCCGGTATTTCTCAAAGTGATCTTTTCTAATTTTAGACAAAGACTAAAAAGACTATTAACAAAAACTAGCTACATGTATCGCGCCATTTTTTTTCTTTTATAAAAGGAAAATGAAAGTGAGAAAGAAAAAAAAATAAATATAGTACGAATACACGGATGAATATACAAGTTTCCCCCCCCCCCCCCCCATATTATTTTTATGATATTACATCTTCACAACAGAGTGATTTTTTCTTCCTTTTTTCTTAAAAATACAATGCCTTTTGCCACCACTCGCACCGCTCATTAGCTTCCGGGTCCGAAATGGGCACTATGCCCGTGACGTTGAGGTCCAATATCTGGCTGTCGCTGCCGTAGAGCGGGATTGGCAGGACCGAGGGTCGGTTGGGCTGGCCTGTGATGGCGAATGTGGTAATCCAGCGCTGCATCGTGAGGGCAATTGTGTCGTTGATGACGGCGGGGCTGGGCCCGTTGTAGTACGTGTAGGGCACGTCCTGGCCGTGGAACGAGGGCGGGATGCTGAAGCGATAGGCGTAGGTTTGGTTGCCAAAGGCCCGGTTGAGGAAGAAGGTGTTGCAGGTGAAGGAGGCTTCGGAGCTGCTGAGGACGGCACGGCCCTTGGCGTCGGTGTACGGGTGTGTGCCGTCAAAGACCTCGGGGTACAGCGTTTCGGTAATGAAGCTGACGATTTCGGGTTGCGCGGCTGGGAAGACGTATTTGATATTGGCGACCAAGGCGGCGTTGGTGTTGTTGAGCGGGTCGACGAAGAAAAGCGTTTCTTGGGCGTTGTACCCCACCATCACTTTGAGAGACTTGTCGAACGCTCCATGGAGGAGAAGGGTGCCTGGCAAAGCTGTGACGAATTCCCCATCGACTGCGGGTGAAAAAGTAAACGAGCCGTATGGCGATTTCGCGACTATTTCTGTGTTTGCCGTCCTGAGAGCCTCATAGGGCAGCTGCCTTGCTTCTTGTACGGTGCTGACATTCAGGCCCTGGAGGTACCTCTGCAAAAGCTGGTCTTGCTGCCAATTTCCCGGATACGGTTGGAAGCCAGGGCTCTGCATTATCGCTTGCTGGAATGGAACCTTCCCCTTTGCTCCGCCGAACGCGGTGATCTGATGCATGATTGAGCCACCGCCAGCAGACTGACCAAAGACGGTGACTCGGTCCTTATCACCCCCAAAGAGGTGGATGTATTCCTGTACCCATTCGAGTGCGAGGCGCTGATCCAGCAGGCCGGCATTTGCAGTACCATCTTTTTGCAAGTTTGGACCGGAAAGAAAACCGAAAGCTCCTCCCTAATTACACGTTAGAAAGCAGGGAGGGGTAACCACACACACACACACACACACACACACACACATATATATATATATATATATATGATTTTGGAACATAAAACATACCCGATAGTTGAGAGCAACATAGATCACGCCGTCGCCAGCTTCTTGACTCCGCAAGATGAGTCCCGCGGGATCTCCACTGTTGACCTTTTCCCCAAAGGTAAACCCGCCTCCGTAAATCCAGACCATTACAGGCGCACCCGAGCATGAACAGCCAGTGTCGTTTGCTCTCTCAAAGACCTTTTCCGGCACAAGCACGTCCAGGAAGAGGCAGTCTTCGTTCTCCCGCGGGTCCGCAGGAGGAATAAGGGCAGAATCGTTGGCAAGGGCGGCGTCGGGGGAGCCACTGGCCTCTGCAAGGACACGCAGGTACCACACGGGATAGGCCTGGGGACAGACTCTGCCAACATCGCCCTTTTGCACGACCGAGCGGTCGGTGAGCGGTGGCAGCGGGGCAGAGAAGCGCAAGTCACCGACTGGGGCCTGGCCATATCGGATGTTTGAGAAGTTGTAATACGCGCCGGAAGACTAGACGACAAAAAAAAAAAAAAAAAACCGTGAGTGAGCAAGCTAGTAAGTAGGCAAGCAGGCAAGCAGGCAAAGCAAGAGTAGTGAAAAGGCCAAAAGGGAAAAAAGGAAAAGAACAACCACCCACATTAAAACTAGCCGCCTGATGGACCGCATACCCCAGATCGACAATGGGCAGAAGAGCACCATCCACTAGCGCAGCACCGACACACCACGCAGCCATCCAAACCACCGACCAAAGCCCAAAGCCGCGCATCATAATTAACTTTTTTTTTTTTTCTTTCTTTCTTCCCACCAACACCACAAACCAACACAATTTTTGACACGCAAACAAAGCGAACGTGGTCGATAAGGGGGAAAGAGAAGAAAAAAAAAATGAGTGGCACTGCTAAAGGGTTTTTTGTTGTGTATGTGCGTGTGTGTGTGGGTGTGTGTGTGTGTGTGTGTGTGTGTGTGTGTGTGTGTATGTATGTGTATGTGTATGTGCGATTTTTGTACACAAATAGTCCGCAACGGTGAGAGTTAGTGTATGTAGTAGATATACAAAACCAAAAACCAAAAAAAAAACACACACACACACAAATGGAATAAAAATAAAATAAAAAAAAAGAGACGGATACCTAGACGAGTTAGATAGACAGACAGATAGACAGATAGACAAATAGATGGGTGTGTGTGTGTGTGTGTGGTGTGTGTGTGTATGTGCGTGTGTATGTGTATGTTGGGGCGGGTGTGCGGGCGGTGCGGTTGTAATATATATATATATGTATATGTATATGTATATGTATTACATGTATATACATACCCCCCCCCTCTCTCCCCCCTCACATCACACTTCACATCACGCCCAAGCGCATTGTACCGCAAACCACACACACCCGCGCATAATACCCATAATAATAATAATAACAACAACAAAAAGCCGTTGGGGTCACCTCATCTCAGCACTCTGTTCAACCCACACCCACCCACACACACATACGCGGCCGCCTGCCTCCCCCTCAAGAACTGGAATCCACTCTCGGGACATTTTTTTTTTTTTCTTCTTTTTTTTTCTTCTTCTTTCTCGTCGCAAAACTTGCCTGATTCGGATGCTCGCTCGCTCGCTCGCTCCACTCGCACGCACGCACGGACTGGACTGGACTGGACTGGATAAATTATCTATCCCCCCCCCCCTCCCCCCAAAAAAAAAGCTCCGAAATGAACCCCGTAGTAGTAGTGCATTGTGTTGCGTGGCTGTGTGGTTTTTGGCTATTTTGCCCGTTGCACGTTGCCGTTTTCTGCTACCACCACCCTCTCACACACACACACACTGAGGAGGGTATTAGTGGCCGGTGGGTAGGGTGCTCAATGCTCTGCTTCGTGTGCCTACAAACTACGGAAAAACGAGCGGCAGCGAGGTAGGTAAGCTACCCGCGCCAAGAACTCTAGCTAATCGCCCGGCTCAGGTTC
>JAJDFE020000493.1:0-28543 GCA_021527465.2 Geoglossum glabrum | reverse complement strand
AGCCTAGCCAAGCTCCAAGAGATGGTGGAAACTACGGTGGATCTGGACGCTCTCGACAACCATGAATTCATTATCAAACCAGAGTTTGATGAGAACCTTCGCACGATACGGAAAAATCTCGATAAGGTAAAACGTGGAATGGAGGCTGAGCACCGAGGCGTCGGCAGCGATCTCGACCAGGAGATAGACAAGAAACTGTTCTTGGAGAACCACAAAGTCCATGGCTGGTGCTTCCGGTTAACAAGAACGGTGAGTCTCGACGCGCCTTGAACACCAGCCAAACTAATTTCCCGGTAGGAAGCGGGCTGCATTCGAAATAAAAAGCAGTATCAGGAATGCTCAACCCAAAAAAATGGCGTGTATTTTACGACGAATTCTTTACAGGCGATGCGACGAGAATTTGACCAACTGTCAGAGAATTATAATCGCACGCAAAGCGGCCTGGTTACTGAGGTAGTCAATGTTGCGGGTACGCTATCTACAACCTCTGAGAGACGCCCTCAGTAGGCTTTGAAGCTTATTTTCTGAACCATATAGCATCCTACTGTCCAGTGATAGAACAGCTGGCTGGTGTACTCGCACATCTCGATGTCATTGTGAGCCTCGCCCACGTTTCTGTGCATGCTCCTGCGGCGTATGTCCGACCGAAGATGCATCCCCGAGGAGAGGGCAACACGATCTTGAAAGAGGCACGACATCCCTGTATGGAGATGCAAGATGACATTCAATTCATCACAAACGACGTCACGCTCATGAGGGGCAGTTCCGAGTTCTTGATCATCACCGGACCCAATATGGGCGGCAAGTCTACATACATTCGACAGATCGGGGTGATAGCCCTCATGGCACAGGTGGGCTGCTTTGTTCCTTGCACCGAGGCCGAACTTACGATATTCGATTGTATCCTTGCTCGTGTCGGCGCTAGCGACTCTCAGCTTAAAGGAGTGTCCACGTTTATGGCAGAGATGCTTGAAACAGCCAATATTCTGAAATCCGCCACATCGGAATCCTTGATTATCATTGACGAGCTTGGCAGGGGAACGAGTACATACGATGGCTTTGGCTTGGCTTGGGCAATTTCAGAGCATATCGTCAAGGAAATTAGATGTTTCGCTATGTTTGCCACACACTTCCACGAACTCACAGCACTAGTTGAGCAGTACCCTGCTGTGCAAAATCTACACGTTGTCGCCCATATCGGCGGCAGCAATCAAGAACGTCGGGAGGTCACGCTTCTCTATAAAGTCGAGGAGGGGGTCTGCGATCAGAGTTTCGGTATTCATGTTGCTGAGCTTGTGAAGTTCCCGCCCAAGGTAGTTGAGATGGCTAAGCGCAAAGCGGACGAGCTAGAGGATTTTACGGCCAAGCACGATGAGCAAGCAGTTGGGCACTCGAAGGAGGATGTCGAAGAGGGATCTACGCTGCTCAAGGAGGTACTGGTGGAGTGGAAGAGGCGGGTCGAGGGCGAGGATGGCATGAGTGTGGCGGAGAAGGTGGAGGTGTTACGGGAGCTAGTGAGGCAGAATCCCAGGCTACAGGGGAATTCGTTTTTTCAGTCAGTGAGGACGCTGTGAATAGCAAGAGCGGGCAGCAATTTTGAGAAGGCGAATCTCTAACATCTCTCGGATGGAGGTTGAATTGCAATGGTTGTAGTGCATGGTAGCGAGAGCGGAGAAGCTCGACTTATTAAGAATACCCAAAACCCACTATATATAATAAGAAGGCGCCAATACCAATACGCAATTCCCAAACACTCGGCCTCGAGAAACACATCATGCAGACCACAAAAACAATGGTTTTTGTAGTTTTTTATTACAACGTGGGTGGGTTTCGTTCGTTACTTTGGTTCATTTCATCGGTAGCGGGAACTGAACGACCATATATATGCATATATATATATATATATATATTTGGTATTGGGGTCTTTTCCCTCATTACTAGGCAGGTTAATGTCGTGTCACCCGGGTGAAAAAAATATATATATATATATATTTATATGGTTGGGAAATTGGATGGGGTTATATTGATTGTGGGGGGAAAAAAAACCCCTGCTATTGTCTTTTTTTACAAGTTTTTCTACTTGTCAACTTGAAAGGGCAGATTCCGTAGGGGAGGGAGGGGAAATATATGGAGGTACAGGGGGAAAGTGTTGTTAGTATATCAAGGCTGCCACCTATTATACATAGCTTTTTTTAATGCTGTTCTATATAATTATTCAGTATAGCACAAATTTGCCTTAAGCTCGAATTATAGCAATATATCTTTTCTATATTCTATTAACTAATTCTTTTAACTTTGTCTTCGTAATTGTGTTTTAAACTTCCTTTATTACCTTTCATATACTTGTTAAGTATAGGACATTTTCTCGGGAAAATACTTCAATATATAATTTTTTAACTATATATCAGACCTACTTAGCGGGATTGGAATCCAGAGATAAATAGAAATCAAAAAAATCAAATTTGTCTCTTTTTTTTTTTTAAATTTCTTTTATGCGATTTTTGCTACATATCTTGAAAGCTTCATCTTGCATCACCAAAAGGTCTGGATTTATTTTTGTTCACTCATGAATTACAGGAACTATATGTTCTAAATAGGACTCTATATTGTGATGGGCGCCTCAAAGCTCGGACCGCCGAGCGAGCCGTACAAGAAAGGGAGAAAAAATGGGGGAGATTTTTATCCCGGCATCAGCAAGGGAAATTAGTGGCGCCCAGGGCCGAATACTTGCCCTTGATCCTGAGTGCACTGGCAGCGATATTTTCAACCGTGTATTTGTGGTTCTGCATGGATGATGAATGACTCTTAGGGCGAAAACTGAATCAACAGAATAACGACATAAGGATCAGAGCAACGATAGATAGCAGAGTAGCAGTAGACCGAGTACTCGCGATGACTTGCGGTCTGAACGAACGACTTCTTCATGGGATGATTGGGCTGCAGCGCAGCTCCGGGAAGCTTCGCGGCCCTGCATCTTACTGTACAAGTCCATACTAAGACCACAAGTACGCTGTAATCGTGACCGGGCAGCAGTCCAGGGGTGCGTAGAAATTGTTCGCGGCTGGCAGAGGCGGAGCACAACGACCGAACATCTCCTCACATGGAAACCCCGAGGTTTCGTTTTTCCGTGGGCCTTGAGTTGAACAAGTGCCAGCGAACGATCTAGCGCCTGGGTGGTTGGTTAGCTGCCTCTGGGGAATCAATAAAGAGCCGTTTCTTGATTTCCTGCCGTTTGCAGTCGTGGTGTTGAAAGAATCAAAGAAATGAATGTTGGAAGAAAGCACTCAAAAGCTCAAAGAAAACTCGACTAAACACCCCCTTCCCCCCGCCCGCGGAGTTGGGGGTTCTGCTAAAATAGCCAGTGGCTAGCGGGGGAGAATGAATGGATCAAGGTATGAAAGGTGGGCTAGACTCTAATTCTGTAGAGTAAGAGTAGGGTATGTGTGTATGGGAATGACACTAATTGATTGTATCTTCTATCCTAACGAGGTTGGGTTGTGTTTGGTGGTTCCGGAACTCGATCCCCAAAATTGTCTGGGTCTTTCTTCAACGTAACTGTGTAATAACTATCTACAAGAAATTGGGCTTCGGAAGCCCCACGAAAGTAACGCTCTCCCAAGTTCCCCCCCCCTCTTTGTTCATCCGCACATAACTGCTGGTCTAAAGGAGGAAAACAATGTCTCAAGTAGGATTTCATATACCTGATTTTTTGCGCCATGTGTTATTGATTTGCATAGCATCTCTGCCTCCAGGAACACCAACACGCCAAAAGAAGAATAAAAGAGGGCTGGGTAATGACATTGAATCAAGAAATGGAGTAATTTTTGACTATCGCGCCACCAACTTGATTCGAGACCAGAACTGGAAATGCTAGCCTCCTCCACTATCACCCTCCAACATGTCGGCTTCCAATTCAGCTTCAAGCTCTTTTTGCAGCTCGTCGTCGAAACTAGTGTCCTCCTCTTCCAGCATGTGCTGGTCTTGTTCATCCTCTTCACCAGTGGCTTCGGGGCTGGGCAGACTAGAGCTCTTGGAGTCTTGGTCTGTCACTGTAGCAACCTCCTTCAAGCTCGTGGTTCGGTTTCTCGCCATTAGTTGCCTCTTCGCGAGTCTGGAGCCTTTCAGATCATCAGCCGTGCTGAGCGAGCCATCTCCATTATCGCCTTCGATATCTCCACCCGCAGGCGGCGATGCTGATCGTTTTCTCTTCCTTGTGCCGTTCAGACTACTGTCACTAACTCCTGAAGCAATGCTTTCCACATCGCTATCGCCGGCCTCTGAGCCCAACCAATCATCTAGCTCCTTGTTGGTCTCGCTCCAGTCGAGGTCCCATGTATCGATGTTTTCGCTAGAAGGTGCCACCCCATCATTGCCTTCGGTATCGCCTTCGGTTACTCCATTCTCGTCTGAGACACCCTCATAATCCGATGAGAGCATTGCACCATCGTCGAGTTGAGGATCGTAAACGATCGAAGCAGGCTCTGCCCGATCGTCAGGGTGGACGGGAATGAGATACGGCTCTTCATCCAATCGCTGCCATTGTGACATGGAGTCAAAAAGCCACTGAGTGGTAACGATTTTGACGTGGGGATATCGGGCAGCTTGCCGGATTTTGGCGGTCCGGTTCCTAGCCGCAACAAGATGGGTGGTATTTCTATTTACGTTTTCGAATATGCGAGCACCAAAACCCCGGGACCAGTTCGCAATATCGGCGCTGTAATAGACGTAAGCAACCTCGAATGTACTAACTTTGAAGAAGGCTTACCTCTGAATATCAGCACCCAATGGAATCACTCCTGAAAACACCAATACGACCCCCTCGAGTACCCTAAGTTTCATCTGTGGCATTATAGTCTTGATGTCGGGGACCAGCTGTAAGTCTGCATTCAGGTCGGAATTGCTCCTCAGAGGTAGCTTCTTTGCGTTCTTTCCTCCGCGCAGTTCTGCGACACGACCACCTTGGGAGTTGGCTAAAGCTTTATCATATTCCTGGAAGAACGCCCGGTGAACTGAAGCGAGGCTTTGTTCTAAATGTATCAGTTCCACGTCATTGTCTTGAAGTAGGTGGTGGCGCTGCTTGCACTGGTCGTGGGGAGCTTCCCCACCCTTCCGGTTTTCGTCATTCTGGTCAGCTGCACTATCTTCGGCATCTAACAGCTTTTGCTTTTGTAAAAGTGGGCGGTCATGGAGCTGTGCTTCTAGTTCTTCGGTTTGTCTGGAAGCTTGCGCCTGAAGTACGTTTGGGTCACCTCCCCCACCCATGGAAACAAGTTGTTCTAGAGCAGAGTTGTCAGTTGTAGGGGTCGTGCTCGCGTGGTTTTGCTCTCTAGGTGTAGGTTGTCCCTCTGCATCATCATCTTCATCATCGTCATCATCATCCTCCCCAACAGGTCTCGTCTCGACATCATCTTCATTTTCTAGCACGTCCCCGTTGTTGTTGACCTCTAGAGTGGGTTTTGTAGTCACACTCTGCTTAAAGTCTTGCTTTTTTGGTAAGAAGCTTGAGTTGATATCCCCAATCCCCACAAAGAAGTCATAAGGAGTGACTTTAATAAGGTTGTCGCTCCATTTCCAAACATCACCCCTATCATCGATAATGACTACCATGTTCGTGTCCACTGGGAATAGCCGTTGCAGATTCTTTGCCGTCAAGCTTCCGCTTTCGTCCCGACTCAGTATCCTATCCCCAAAAATCTTCCGCTCTGGGTCAACAATTTTTGAAATAGCCTTCGCATACGCCCTTGTGCCCATGGTATAGATGTGCAGCTCGTACAACTTCGAAACGTTTTGTAGGAAATCCTTCAACCCTGGCCGAAGTTTTATATAGTACCAACAGCCGCGAGTGCTCGGGCCTTCATCCATGAGCTTGAATGCCTGCACGTCTTTAACTGCCTCGTAGTTGGGGTTGTTAACATCCTTTTGCCATTCTTCCACTGTAGGGTCAACCGTCGCATGAATAATTGTTTGGTCCAAATCGACAACGAGTGACAATTTCCTCAGCTGGAGCAGCCGTCGCTTGACCTCTTCCTCCACTCGAGCCGCTTCCTACAGATCGTCAGCATTATCCAGAGGCAGTAAAGCGCACTTTCCGCGGAGCGAGCTATATAGTACGCACATCTGCGCTCACGGTCAAATCCATATTATCGTGAATCATATTGATTGTAGCACGTTTCGCGTCGGCATAGTCCGTATTGTATGTCACCCTGCAGAAACCGATCAGTCGCGGGAAGCAGGAGGGGAAAGGGCGGAACCGGGCGTAAACGTACTCGGTCATATCCTTCCCACATATTGAGCAGAGACCACCAAACTGTACCGAGTGAGAGCATGGCTCCTCGATTTCGGCGACATCAACGCTGAAGTAACAATTAGCATCATCCTGTATTTACAGCGGAGGCCTATCCGCCAGGGCTGCCTCTAACCTCGATTGGATCACCATGCCCTCGTTGATCTTCCAAGCTCTTACGACACCCTCTACCGGCGATTCGAACACTGCCGGGAACTTTCTCTCGACCTGATGTTCTTCGCCAAAGCGGTTACCTTCTGTGACGGTCGTCTGATAGAAGTACGAGAACAGCGGTGCGGACTTCGTGACATTGTCGTTTGGCTGTCTCAACAGCTCGGTGATCGTGATAGGGTAGTGGAGGGACTTGGGTAGCAGTAACCGCATTCCTCCTTCACCTCCCCGCAAGCCCCAGAGGAGGCCTTGATAGGACGGTGTGTAGAGGAGGAGAAGGAGGAGGAGGAGGAGGAGGAGGGAAGGCGCCGCTCCTGCTGCTTCCCTTCTTCCCTTCTCAACTTCTGCTCGCCGCAGTCGCTCGCTGGGAGTGCGCGCGTGCGTGTTTCTACTTGCTGGACGAATTGAGGCAGGCAGTCTGGGCAAGAGGCGTTCGTCGGGGTTGCATCGGAATTGGGGGTGGAGGAGAGCTGTCGTGCGCAAGAAGCAAGCAATGAATGCGACGGTCTGGCGGTTTGTTGCGTGCGTGCGTTCCCAGAGTCGAGTCCAGAGTATATGTACTGCCTGTATGTATCTGTGTGTGTATGGCTGTAGCTCCACGCTCAGTGCTCACATGACATGGCGGTGGATGGTGGAGTGGCAGTGTGTCTTGGCGCTGGAGCGTTGTTTGGGGAGGGCGCCTCTCTTCTATTTATTTTGTCGCCGCTGCTCTTCACTGCCGATGATCGACCTGATCGACCAGCCACAGCCAGTTGCGTGACACCAACGTGACGCACCGCCTTCGTCCGTCCCCCCCCCGGTCGCTAGTCACGGGACTTGCCTGTCCTCCTTCATTGCTGTCCATCTCATCTCCATCTCCATCTCTCTCTCTTTCTCTCTCTCTCCCTCTCTCGCACACACACTCTCCCCTGCTTACCCGGAACCTCGAGCGTTGGCCTTTTCGCCCGCCCGTTCAGCGGACTCGTCCCACACGAACTTGTCCAGCTTGCCGAGAAATATGACTCATCAAGCCCGTCCTTCTACAGCCTCTGAGTATGCAATTATATCTAGCCGGGATCCTGTCTACTTGTAGAGAGAAAAGCCATCTCAAAATGAAATCGCCAATCCCACCATCCCTTGGCTAGCAAAACACCGGACCCGCGCATATCTGCGCGCTAATAATATTCTAACTATGCCCAAAATAATCCCCATCTCTCTACTTCTCCCATACGTACTCGCTTTGGCCCATGTAAGTCATTGGCTCCCACTCGGCAATTCTCCTTTGGAGATCGGGATCACTTTCGTCACCGATAACCGTCCAGCTCTCTTCCGAGTCGTCCTGGACGTCGTCTGTGTCCATGCCCCGCTTCTTGATTAACGATTTTGCGTAGTCCAAGTCCCGGTATATAGCCTTTACTGCTGCTTCAACTCCATCTTCCTACCGCAAGAGTTAGTGGGGTAGGTCCGAGAGGGCTGGGGGGGTGTACTATACATTTCGGATTTGTCCCCCCAGCACTTTTGCCTTGACCATCATCCTCTCGTCGTTGGTGGCGAGCCATAGTGCCCGCGAAAATGCACTCACGTTGAGCTTCTTGATGCATATTCCCACACCCAGGTCCTCAACCCTGGAACCGAAAAAAAACTGGTCACCAAAAAATGGCTTGATGATCGTCGGTAGTCCAGCTCTAAGGCTAGCACCTGTGGTGCCGGCACCGCCATGATGTGCGGCGGCATCAATCTGTCCGAAGAGCCAATCGTGGGGCGCTGATTTGATTTGGATTATCCCTGGTGGCAGAGGCACTTCGGGCACGGAAGCATCCTTGTTGCTCAGCCTGTCAGACCAGCCTTTTGAGAGGATACATCTCACATCAGCTTTCAAGACAGAGTCAATTATCGTTTTTGTCAAGGCTGCAGGATCTGATACGACAATGGAGCCAAATCCAACATAGACAATTTTCTTCCGATCCTCTCTGGCTTCCCTGATAAAGTCGGTCAGTTCCTTCGGCGGCTCCCACCTGTCAGCCTCATTGAGAAACCAATAGCCAGTAACTCTTATCCATTCACTGTAGTCCAGAGGAGGGGCAACCACCGAGGGACTGAAGTTGTAAAGAAATGGAACTTTATTGGGCTGTAACTTGTGGAGGTTTGTCCAAGACAGCCCTAACTCCTTTTTCCGCCACCGGTTGACCTGCCCCGCGATAGCTTTCCAGAATACATTGTCGAACACCACGTAAGTGAAGTAGTTGTATGCTCCACCCATTTTATGCTCTGGGACGGCGAATGCGTGTGGGTATGCTCTTGTGCGAGTCCACGGCATCGTGAATGCTCTGAAATAAGGAATCCCAAGTGCTTCGGCGATATGAATCCCAGCCATCGCACTTGGGCTCTCAATAAGCACGTCTGAATCTTGGCAAGCTGCCCATGCAGAGCTAAGCAGTTCATCCAACCACCCCCGAAACTAGTGCGTCCCTGTTAGCTTCGTTCCAAGTAAACTGTAGGTTGGACATCTAACCTTCAACGATGCCTCTCTGATGAAAGAATATGTGAACATCCCGTTCTCTATACAGATTCTCATCAACTCCGCAGGATCTCCTTCAACTTGAGCAAACTCAATGCCGTGTTTCTCGATCCACGGTCTAAATTCGGCGTGAGTGGCAATCTTTGGTCTATGGCCTTCCGCAATTAGTCCCTTGCATAGAGCAATATAGGGCTGGACGTCGCCCCGAGACCCGATCGTCAAACAGGTAATTCTGAGGGGTTCTGGGGGTTTGAAGTTCAGGATAGACGCGCGAGGGTCGTCGAAGATTATTGGAGGGACTTCCGAGGAATTATCTGCTAGTCTGTTAAGGGTGAAAACGCCATTGGGGATTATATGCTTTAACACACCAATATCGTTTTCCGACCTCCGTAGCCCGAGATCATGGCCATTTTCATCATCTTGGAGCGGCTCCTGTAGTACCCCGTCTCCTGCTCTCGCAGCTTCCGTCTCTTCCCTCTCTTCCTGTGGCAACGGACTAGGCGCTTTGAGGAATGTAGTCTGTTCAAGGCTCCGCAGCAGAGTGACCACACAATCGTCGCGAACATCAGGTTGAGAAAATTCAAAAAAGAGTTCCTCGTGACCTCGAATGACTATTACCAGGCCTGAGTAACCGAAGCGGAAGCCTCCCTCCTTGTCGACATTCTCCACGTCCTTTAGAGGCAGTATTAACTGGATAGAGTTAGCGAATACAACAGGCTGAGAAGTGCGAGAAATCCTCACTTTCGTCCGGGTCCCAGGCAGCAGGCTTCGAAAGCAGAAGCTCTTGTTGCTAATGTATATTTTCCCATACAGCGGAATAACTCGATGCAGGAATCCAAAGTATGTAGCCTGTAACCTCTCTGTTTCTGGTAGAGCGAAATGAGCCCGGAAGCGATTTTCATGCTCCCTTACATCATCCTCGTCCTCATCTTCAAGCTCGTCATCTGGCATCAGACCGGCAGGTTTATCATAGTGTCTCCTCCCTCCAGCCCACATACCAGTAACCTTTTCAAGATAGCCCATGGACTCCGTAGCTAGGAGACTGCTCATCCTCTTGGAGCTGTCCTTCAGGTAGCCGGCGAACCCGGCGGCACGTTGAAGAGGATATGTCCCAGCTCTCATAATCTCTTGCAGCGTGGGCGAGGACGATCCCCTAACCCCACCGCGGTATGTATCTGTGCCGTTGTCCGACTCACTGGCGCCATCGCCGGCTTGTACACAGGAAGGCTCGTTTGAGTGGCGCTGGGCCTGCGATTTCGCTGGAGGAGGCACCCGAACCCCCATGTCCGGGTGGGAACACCTATTTTCGCTGGAGTAGACCCTTACTCTCTGGCCATCGGAGTCTAGCCCACCGTCAGATCCAGCCTGTTGCAGTCTCTGGATGGTGGGCGACTGGAAGACATCACTCCTGCTCAGTATCTGGCTGGCAGAGACCTGGGTCCCATCATCAACAGAGTGAATTGCTCCGGGCGACGCTGGCTCGCGGTCCAGTGAATGGACATACGAGTCGGAGGAACCCTGTCCCATAGCACGGCGGCGGGTTTTATCCAGACTGCCGCATGTACTGCGAACTGTTGCACGACGGGGGGAGATTTCACGTCCTCGCTGGCTGCGCAGTCGGGTTATAAGTCACTGGTCCAGACGCAGACGAAATATCCCCAAAGTGCAGTTAGCGCAGCTTGGCGCGGCAAGAGCAACAAACGATTCAATGCGTCCGGCCCACGCTCGAGCTGTGTGGGCGAGCGTACATCGGACATACATACAAGTACGCTGTAGCACGGAGCAGATGCAGCTACACAGCTACACAGCTACAAGTCCGGGACAGATCGGACGCCTGCGAGGCCAGACAGCGGATCCTGTCATCCGCCCAGCAGCTGCAGTCAAGGTCTTGGGGCGCAGGCTTGTCCTGACCTCTGAAACACCGCAACACCAGGCCCACGGAGGCCTTCACCCGCCATCATGTGGCGATGTGGCCGGGGCCAAGCTCTCGCCTATCTGGGCATCGCGCCCTTGTCGACCAACGAGACAGTTTTCGTTTTCGTGTGTCCGGGCCACCGCTGGTAGCACAGGTAGCACAAGTTATGGACAGAGACAGAGAGAGATAGAGAGAGAGTGTGTGTGTGTGTATACTGCATGTACATACATCCATACATCAATGGTCTTGGCCCTGCAGAACAAGCCTGGTGGGAATCGTCTTTGATATTACTTGTTAACTGTTGACAGCGGGGGCCCGCCAGGACGTGAGATCCCATCACCCATACATCAATGGTCTTGGCCCTGCAGAACAAGCCTGGTGGGAATCATCTTTGATATTACTTGTTAACTATTGAGGGCGGAGGCCCGCCAGGACGTGAGATCCCATCACCCACCGCCTCTGCTTCTGCTGCTGCACCTGTCCTCGCAAGTCGCGTATGTACATGTGCATAGGTACATTCATACACGTGTACACATGTACACATGTAAGAGGGGGGCATGGGACGGTTTGAGCCTTCGCCGAAAAACCAATATCCCATATGGATGGGGCCTTCAAAACCGAGCATCGATATCATCCAAAAATACACCAGGTCCCTTCAGCGACACAAACCCCCCCTCTTTCCTCTTCCTCTCGTTTCTCTTGACCTCTGCGAATCTCGCCTTCTCCCGATCCTGGGCCTTCTCCAGCGCGCCTAGCTCCAACATCATGCCTTCCCTCACCTTTTCGCCATACCGTTTCCTGTACATGCTTACTGTCGCATCCACCATCTGTTGCTCTAGCAAACAAAGAGCTTTCTCCTTCAACTCTGCAACTTTCACTCCCAGCTTATCCTCCTCCTCCCTCTTGGCTTTCTTGCGTATTTCTGCCTCCGCCTCGTAGGTCTCTTGGTCGCGCTTCCGCTTCAACTCCATCGCGTCTATGTGTTTCTGCTTTCGTGCAAGATACCGAACCGAATGTCCCACAGCATCGCCCTTTTTTATGGGAGGTAGGGGGTCAAGAGGTGGCGCGGTGAAAAAGAGGATTCGCCCACACTCATCGCGATGAAACTTCTCGCGGATATCTTCAGGAATAGAGTGGTTCGCGGCGTCACTCAGATGGTAAACCTCTACCGGTCTTGGGGGGTTGTAAGCATTTACCGCAGATATACCAGTGCGTGATACGGAGGATTGGTGATACCCATAGCTGTGGGGAGGGGTCATGTATTGGTTGGATTGGGCTACTGCTTGTCCCTGAGCATACCCCGACGAATGGGAGGTCTGCACCCCGTAAGAGGCGTTAGGTTGCGGAGATTGTTGAAAGGTTGGGGCTGGCGAGGCGGACTGCTGGCTATATTGCGGAGTGTACTGGTGATTATATGCCTGCTGTGTGAGAGGTCCCTGTGATGGGATAGATGTACTTCTCATTTGGTGTTGAGGGGTAAGACCGATTCCCATATCTGCTGAGCCGTTAGGAACATAACTGCCATGGATGTTTTGGCTCGGCAAACTCGAAGCCTGTCGCGCAGGTTGTGGTGGTGGTTGTGGTGGCGGAGATGGCGTCGGCTCTGGAGGTGGGGATTCCTATTTGGAGTCTCAGTACATGGTAATACTTCCAATGTGGCATAATAGGGCCATGGGGACTCACATTTGGCTCTCTCGGCCTCTTATGAACCGCGCCTACGATAGGCGGTGCATTTGCAACGCCCCAAGTCGGTTTAGGAATATCGTCGGTCTCCTTCGCATTTGCCGAAAGCAAGTGCTTGATCGGGCTCGGTACCTTTTTCATCTTCTTTGGCTGATCAAATAGATCCATCTCATAATCTTTCTCGCGAACCTCGTCTGGAAGGCAACTTGCCCACGTCTTGATTTTGTTGAGTTTGTACTTCTCTTCGTTGTAGCGAGACTCACAAACATAGACGTCCTTGTCGTGTGGAAAGCCTCGCGGGCGACCCTTGTTGTAGCGAGTGAAGAACATGACGAAACACCGATCGACTACTTCGTCAATATGGTGGTCTCGATATTGGCCTGTCTTTACAACTTCATTCTCATAAAAGTGTCGTTCAAATCGATGCACAGTCTGCTCAGGCCTATAATACCAGCAGGCATTGACCCACTGTTGGCCGTCGGAGTCTTGCCAAGTACGATAAATCTGAGCTACGATGGGCTTTGTAACATCATTTGGATTCTGTATGTGAACCCAATCGCCTAACGTAGTTGTCAGTCAAAGCAGCGGCTCCCTTTAGGCAGGTACGGTAAATTCTTACCAACTTTCCATAGTTCCCCATTATGAAGTATACCATTCGGCAGAGGTAACCTACCATCCTCCATAGTATATTCGCTATCGGGTTTCTTTTTCTCCTGCTCCGCCAGATGACGAGCTTCAATCTAAACCCCCCCAAACCCCCCTAATTAGTACTATGTCGAATTGTGGGTGACCAGAATTGCATCTTCTACACACCTGAAGGTCCACAGCGTCTTTATAAATCTGACTATCATCCCGATTGTACATCTTGGCATTCTCAAACATAATCTCAACATCCTTCATAAAGTGGTCAACGGACTGGTACTTCTTTCTCTTTGCTTTTTTCTACAGTCACGGCTGGCGTCAGCAAAAAGAAAAAATATAAAAAAAAAATGCAGGCGGAGGCATCGATAAAACAAAAGCTACTAGAAAAGAGGACATTACCTTGATAACGTCAAATGCCATTGGTACTTTAATCTCTTCAAAATATTCTGGCATTTGTGCCTTGTCTGGAAGCTTTTCAAAGTGGTTCACCTTTAGCTCCCCCGTGGGGCCTTTGAACTTCCTCAGTCCCTTAAGTACTGCCTTGATTCTAGCCTCCATGGGTGTATCGACACGAGGAGGTCTGCCACGCTTGCGGCGCAAGTCTGCTTCTCGAGCTGTTTGGCCATCATCTCCTTTTGCAGCGCCTCCGCCCTCGCGCTTTGTGATCGCAGCGGTTGAGCGTGGACCGCGCCTCCGACGCCGACGGACTCCTTCGTCATCCGAATCATCAGCTTCATCGTCCTCTTCATCTTCGTCATCCTCATCTTCTTCCTCGCCTTCTTCCTCGGGAAGAACAGGCGACGCCGGCGGGATATCTCCAAGGTGTGGGATTGCGGCATCTTCGGCTGTGACGACCCCCTCGTCGATAAGGCTTTTGAGCTCGATTTCGAGAAGGGGCTATCCATAAACTCTTCAGTATCCAGAGCCCTAAACCGGGTGGAGAGTACTGTGCTGCCTAAGCCATACCTTAAGTGCGAGTGCATCCTCATATGCTTGAGACTGTGGCCTGTTGTATACCTGCGCATTGTGTGAGAGCTGTCGGAGGCTCTGTCAGCGCTGCCTTTCTCGAGCAAGAGTAGAGGGTAGCTAGTGCAGAATGTCGTTAACTCACCAGTGCAAAATCCCTTACAAACTCGGCAAATTTCCGATAAGTCCTTGCTTGCACGTTCGTCTGTTCCATCACAAATCATGTCAGCACCGGCCCCCCTCCCCCCCCCCCCCCCCCCCAACCCGGGAGTTTCTAGCGTCCAGCAGTCGACACCCGCCCGAGCTGCCACGCCACTTCCGCCACGTACCTTTATGATGCTCATTGCAATCGGTTCCTTAATCACATCGTAGTAGTCAGGATTCGATCGTTTGTTAACTCTGCGATGGAAGATCTTCGACACGTCGTGGCCTCTTGGTCTCAGGTTAGTTTGCGCATCCCGATGTGTGGCAATCGCACCGGCAAAAGCCCGGTGAGCAAACCGACTCACTCTTGATCGCGGTAGGCATAGATGTTCTTCAGAACGGTATCCATGCCCTGCCACGCCTCTTCAGAGATGGCAAATTCGCCATCCTGACCGATGGATCCGGGGGCATTTGTCTCTGTGGTTGGAATAGGCGAGGGACTCTTCGTCCCGCCAGCAGCTGGCATGGTTGCAAAGCAAAGGGGCCAAGAAGGAGTCGGTCGTGTATGAGTACGGGACACGAAATGCGAAAATGCCTGCCTGACACGGTGTTTGATGAGTTTGACGCGCGATGTCAAGAGCTATTGACCAGTGTCGGCTTGGCGTCGCCCAGCCTCCTTTAAAGCTTCCAGGAGCAAACGATAACTACAGAGCAAACAGAGTAGAAACAGCAGCTCGACGAAAAACCACCTCGAGCAAGGGCAAAAAGAAGGGCCAAGCCTGGATATGGGTGTATGGACAGAGTCGCGTACTCCGTACTCCGCACTGGCTCCGGCGATGATGGCCCAGCAGCTGCCGTAAGTTAGAAGTGAAGATCAGGATTGCACTAAGCGACAGAGCCGCACTATATCTGGTGGCACAAAACCGCTGTCAATTTACCGCGTAACATGTACAGTACAATCAATATGCCATCGCCCTCGCCGCCGAAGTGAATGCCACGCCCTTCCGCCCTTCGATCCCCCCGGCGCTTGCCTTTTCCTAAACAAACTCCAGCTCGAGCCAGCAATTGTCACAAGGCCCCTTATATCAGGCCGGGATTCCCCCGCCGCATCCCAATTTCACCCCAAAATTTCCACTCCAACACAGCTAGCCCTAACTTACCATGCGCGTCAAGCTCCGCGCGCCCTCGGGCTCCCCAATCATAACCCTACCAGAAAGTGCAACGGTTGGTGATCTTCTGTCCTCGATATCAGAACAAACATCCCTCCGGAACTTCGAGGTAAAATCGGGGTTCCCTCCCAAGCTGCTGCGCCTGGATGCTCTCCCAAGATCAAAACCACTGGTGGAGCTGGACGAGAAGCTCGATGGCGGACAGCTATTGGTTAGCGTGAAGGAGGAAGGGCAGGGCAGTGATAGCGATGTCGCAGACATCAAAGCGCCCATCGCAAAGAGGCCAAACCAGCAACCCTCATCCTCCCTCACTACCCACCGACAGTCCCCCAAAAAAAACCCACCAAAGCCCGTCACCAAAGCCTCCTCTTCCTCCTCCTCCTCCTCCGGCCCTCCTCTCTCCCTCTCCCGCAAACCCAACCCATCTCTCGAATCCGACCCCCCCGAAATCCCCCTCCCCACCCACGGTGCCACCCTTTTAATGCGCATCATGCCCGACGATAACTCGTGCCTCTTCCGTGCAATCGGCACCGCTGTCCTGGGCAGCATCGACTCCATGAATGAGCTGCGCTCCCTCGTCGCCTCTGCTATCCAAGAAAACCCCTCCACCTACCCCGAGGTCATCCTCGGCGAAACCCCAAACCGCTACTGCGAGTGGATACAACTCGAATCGTCCTGGGGCGGCGGCATCGAACTCGCCATCCTCAGCCAACACTTTGACATTGAAATCTGCTCCATCGACGTCCAGTCCCTGCGCGTAGACCGCTACAACGAAGGCCGCCCAACCCGCTGCATAATCGTCTATTCCGGCATCCACTACGACACCATCTGCTACAGCCCCTCCGACCCTCCACATACACGCTCATACGCACCGCCCGAGTTCGACACCAAAGTCTTCAACGCCGACGACGACACCATCCTTGCCAAAGCGCTCGAGCTGTGCAAGATCCTGCAGGGGAAAAACTACTTTACCGACACCGCGGGCTTTACGGTGAAGTGCAACACCTGCGGCGCGACATTCAAGGGCGAAAAGGGCGCTGCGGCACATAACAAGAAGACTGGCCACGTCGATTTCAGCGAGGCTGGATAACGTTTGTTTTTTTGGGGGGTTTTTTTTACAGCAGTAGGCTGGTACTTACTTTCTTACTTGATTTTCCCCTTTTGCAACAATATCCAGCCGAAGGCAAGGAAGAGAGGAAAGGAAGGAAAGTGTAGGATACACTATTTTCAAGAGGAAGTTCAACCCGCGTGCTCGGCGCCAAGAAATGGGGGTCTACAGAGTTGTTGTTGTTGTTGGTACATGTACATATACATACACAGCGCTCGTACTTGTGTACTCGTCCAACTTCCAAAAGGAGTCCCTCAGGACAAAGTTTCCTTTTTCGTTTTTATCTAACTTCCAGTTATACACTCCGCCGAAAAAATATATACAAAAAAAAAAAAATAGAAAAATGAAGTGTCGAGAAACCCATCACAGATGGTCCCATCGAAGATGAACTTTGCGCCACACAGCCCATGCCCCGCACCACCCAACCCAAGGGATATATATATATCTAGAAGATTGAAAAGCCGCCCAAACCACTATCTAGAGAAATAAGACCCAAGACACGAGAGGTGTATCCTAGGAGTTTCTTTTTTTTCTTTTTTTTTTTTTTCTCCTCCCGTTTCACGACAGGTATGGGGAAAGAGAAAAAAGGGAATCAGCCCAAAATCCCATAGAACTTCTCAGCACCAAAGGTAGCCCCATTATCCTTCTTCCATAGGTCGTCAAACGCGGTGAAGAGGATGATGTTTCCCGGGTTGGAAGAGAAGCTACCCTTGAGGGAGTCGATCGCTGACTGTTGGTTCGATTTGGAAGGAACGGCCTGACCGTTAGTACCTCCCTGGTGCGGCCATCCAGTCTCAGTGATAATGGTATTCTTGCCGCCACAAGCCTTCGAAACGGCAGCCGCCTGTTCCGCAACATAAGAACCAGCAGATGAAGCCTCAACGCCTGCAAAGAAAGCGTGGCAGTTGGCAGCAGCATAGTCGGAAGCCTGACAGAGTTCCGGGTGATTGATCAACGCAACGAAAGTATCAACCGTCACAACCGGACCATTGTAGCCAGCTGCCCTCAGTTGGCCGCGGGCAGAGTTGATCGCAGCGATAACAGACGCAGGAGGTGTACCGAAGTTAACAAGTTCGTTACCGACAGAGACTGTGTGAATAGAATCCCAAGAGCTCCCCGCAGCAGCAATGAGAGTCTGGACCTGGGCGTCTACCTTGTCTATGTCGAAAATACCAGCAAAAACCTTCATGCCTTTAGGTTTCGCGGCATTGAGAACCGTTGAAACTTGGTTGCAGTCGACACCATAGACACGGACGAAGGAATAACCATTAATCTTGCTAAAATCACTGTTGACCTGATCCTGTGACTTGCAAGAGCTATCGGCGTTATATGGCGAATAGACAATTCCGTTGCCCGCGCCCGAGTCGGGGGCTGCATTAGCAGAGGGAGCTTGAGGAGTGGGGGTAGCCACTGCCGGCTCTGCTGCTGCCTCGGGGGTGGCCGTATTCGGGGGGTCAATACGATTCCCATTTTGGTCGACCCATACTACAACCGTCTCCCTCTTATCAAGGGTCAAGTCACGAGCATGAGCGCGGCGCCTCCCTACACTATACGTCAACAACACTTTGACCATTATATAGAATAGAATGGTCCCTTACCGTAAGGCTGCGCAGCAGCCAGCTGGAGGATGGAGATCGCAGCGACAGCGAGGGTTGTGATCTTCATGTTGGTAGTAGTAGGTAATGAGAGTGATATCTATGTTGTTGTTTTTTTTGTTTCTTTTTTGGGTTTTTTTCTTTAGGAGTGATACGAGAGTACTATATAGAGCTCGCGGTAAGTGAATGAACAAGATATAATTGCAAGTGAAGGAGGCTAGATGTTGTGTTAAACCGGGTACGGAACCACTTACTGTAAAAGAAGGTTATGTTGTGCCCGTGTTGTTTGGATAATAGCACCACGATTGCTTGTCTTATCCTGAAGCGAGTTGAAAGAGTGTGAGAGCGAGAGAGAGAGAGAGGGAGCAACGTAGGTATGCGACAATGTCTCAAAGAATGAATGGGTGCTATTCCTGTGCCGTCACGGACGCAAGGAACGCAAATGCAAAGCTTGAAAGAATGTGCAGAGCGAGAACGCTCTAGGTGTAACACAAAGTAGCAGCGGTAAGAATAAGTGGACGAGGATAGAGGAGGGGAGAGAGGAGACGAGTACAAGGAGAGAGACAGAAGGGGACGCTGGCTCTTAAGGGCCGCACCCCCCTGGGAGTGTGTATTTGACGCCATGGACCCGGGCCATTGGCGCATGCAGCAAGTTGGGGGGAGGGAAGCTGCGTACTACTCGGTGGTGGTGGTGGTGGTGGTGGGACATGGCGCTTTGCGTTGGCAGCAGCAAAGTTCCTTATCCGCGGGGGGGAGGGGGGGAGAGGAAGGGAGGAGAGAGGAGGGGGGAGGGGCTCAGTTTCCCGAAGGCGGTTCGATTGGCGTGGGCGGCGTTTTGAAACAGCCATCAGCACCAAGACCGTTCCTGGCATATCCAGTCGATCCAGTAACTGGGCGGCAGATCGACACACGCCAACAGAACCCCAAGGCCTCCAGGCACACTCCCAAGCCCTCTAAGCCCTTCCAACCAGCCCCTCTACTGTTACAGCAGCGTGCGTGCGTGCGTGCGTGGCAGAAAGGCATCTTTTGTATAGCCAGTGGGAGGGCGAGCCTGGCCGCTGGGACGCACGGAAAAAACAAAAGGCCTCCCCCCCCCTCCCCTACATAACCTACAAGGCACGGACAAATGGTACTATTGTGCTACAAGGAAAGTAAGAGACTCTGCTCTGCTGCTGCTGCAGGGGGCCATCACACAATGAATAAGAGTTTTTTTTTTTTTTTTTTTCCTCCTTTGATCTCACCGCTCCCAATGGGATTGGATTTGGGGGGGGGATAATGATGATGGGACGAAGCAAGCAAGCGAGTCGCGCCAAAGAAGAAGTTTTGTTCTACTACTCCTACTACTGCTACTACTACTAACACTATTATTATTTGTTGTTGCTGTTGTGTGTATGTAAACACGTACTTTGAACAAAAGCACAATGCCATGTGCAGAAAAACAATGTGCCGAAGAAAGAAAGAAAGAAAGAAAGCCGGGCCCGGTTTCAAACTATTATTTTTTTATTTTATTTATTTATTTATTTGCGGTTTTTCGGGTACCCTTTTTTCTTTTTTTTCTTTTTTTTTTTCCTTTGCTCAAAGGGCCGCGTAATCCTGGGTTGAGTTCCCCCCCCCGATAAGTTGCCGACTTCAAAACGTGCGTGCGTGCCTTATCCAGGTACCGTACCGTTACCGTACCGTACCGTGCCCCCGGGTTATATCTACCCGGACCCGGATAGGCAGCGCGCCCCCCCCTTACCTTACCTTACCTTACCTTTCATCCTATCCACCCCCCTGACCTGATCTGGCTTGGCCTGGCCTGGCCTTGGCCCCCGCCCCCCCCCCCTTTCCGTTTGTCCTTTTTCAAAAGTTCGCTTGACTTGACACTAACAGTGATGGATTGACTGATTTGACTGATTGATTGACTGAACTGACAGGGTGCATGTATGTATGTACGTACGTATTCCAATGTATATCCCATACGGAAAAAGTAACATGTACATATACTTTACATACATATATACATACTTACATACATACATACATTACATAACACAACTACCCTACTTGTACTAGTTACATGTACCAAAAAAATTTAAATAAAAAATAAGCCGCGCGTCTTTCTTCTTCTTCTTCTTATTCTTCTTCTTCTAGACCAGCAAAGTCACCTCACAGTTTATCCGCCCCCTTATGTAAAAGAAAAGAAAAAAGGGAGGGTAAACGTTAGTCCAGACCGGCAGTTCGGGTCGGTAGGACTTTGCTTAGGGAAGTTAGGAAGTTAGCCTTAATAAGCGCCCCCAACCAGACCAACCAACCAAACCAACCAACCAACCAACCAACTAACCGACAAACAAACTGCGACGGACAACTGTGAATCCGCCAACAACTTCTCTCCCTCCCCCCTGCAGATTGCCAGGCACCCACAAAACCTACAACTACACTCAGCACGCTAAACCAACATCCCATCAATCCCAAGGCCCCCCCCCCCCCGGCAGCACAAGTACGTACACGGCGCGAGAAAGAAAGAAAGAAAGAAAGAAAGAAAAAAAAAAAAAAAAAGTAGAAATAAAGAAAGTAGAAATAAAATAGAAATAAATAAAAGTAAATTAAATTAAATTTTTTTAAAAAAAAAAAAAAAAGAAAAAAACTTTTTTTTTAATTTTTTTTCATTTTTCATTTTTCATTTAATTTTTTATTATTATTATTATTTTCTATTTATTTCCATTTATTTCTATTTCTCTCCACCCCCCTCTATTCCATACATTTCCTTTCTTCTTCTTCTTCTTCTTCATCAGAACGTTTTGATTCACAACTCGATTTCCAGCCCCCTCTCTGTAAATTCAAGTTTGTTTTTTTTATTTTTTTTTTCTTCGCTTGGGAAAAAATAAAAAAAAAATTAAAAATAAAAATAAAAGTGTTAAAATAAAAAATAAAAAAAGGAAATTGGTTACCACTTACTCGATTTAGCCATGGTACTACTAAACTACTAGACTACTAAACTACTGTATGCACGGGAAGAAGAAGTACGCGCGTCGTCCCTTTTTTTTTTTTTTTTAGGGGGGGGGAGCTTCTTTCTTTTTTTTTTTTGCGGGTGGACAAAAATTACACTAACATGTCGATGGATAATAATACATAATACATCCGTAACACATCCACAACACATAATACCGTAACACATCCACAACAACACATCCACAACAATACATATAATACAACACAAACCCACACACACAACACCCCAAAAAAAAAAAAAAAAAAAAAAAAAAAGCAACCGGAACCTTCTCTCTCTCAACTGAGAACAGTTAAGCGACTTGTAAGTTCTCAACTGGATTTTTTTCTAGTGGGGAGGCAGGGCCGAAGCGAAGCGAAGATGAGCGAAGTCCTTGTTTATTTTTTTCTGCACAAGTAAGTACTGGAGAGAAAGAGAGAGAGAAAGAGAGAGAGAAAAAAAAAGAGAAAAAGAGAGAAAGAGAGAGGGAGATGCAGTGACTCGCTCTAGTAAAAAAGTGAAAGTATGTTACAAATGGCAAAATGGGAGATTTATATATATATATATATATATATATATAAAATTAAATTAAATTATTTTTATTATACACAACAGCGCGCCGGAATGTAAGGGAAAAAAAAAAAAAAAAGGGAAAGAAAAAAAAAAAGAAAAAGGGTTAACCCTACTTCCTCCTCGTCATGACTTTGGTAATCGCATGTCTAATGGTAATGCCTGACCTTTCAATCTCTTTGCGCGACAGTCCTGTTGTTATACACACCTTCAACGCTGGCTGCGATTGCCAGCCAATTTCTTTTGTTGTTGCATGTAGCGGCGGGGGCATCTGCTTCAGTCGCGTGATCAACACCCCGTTTGCAAGTGTCTTACTGTCTGGTTAGCCTAGGTTACATGTGTGTGGTTTTGTCCGCGATAATGGGTAATTTGAGGAATTTACCTCGTCGACAATGTCCTGTAGCAGCCTGTCCTGTTCTTGGGCTTTTAGCCCCTTCGATGCTACTACCTCAGGCTTGAGTGTTAAAAGCATGATAGGGTTTTCCACCGCACTTGTACAGAAAACCCAATCGCTCCTCGGGTCTAACTGTGCCCTCATGGTCTTTATGTTCTCGCGTAGCTGT
The DNA here is from genome assembly GCA_021527465.2 of Geoglossum glabrum. Classification (NCBI taxonomy): domain Eukaryota; kingdom Fungi; phylum Ascomycota; class Geoglossomycetes; order Geoglossales; family Geoglossaceae; genus Geoglossum; species Geoglossum glabrum. Next base: position 6,269 of record JAJDFE020000493.1, on the reverse strand, counting down.
ATCAACACGTCGGGGTTGGATTGTAACAAATCTAGGGACTCGCTCGCCGTTGTTGCAAGCATTGCCGGTAAAGCAGCTGAATATGTATACGCCGATGCCGAGATACGCTGGTGCTCAACAATCTCATCTGAGCCAGCACAAAATCCACCACCAGCACAGAGAGGCCCAGCTAAAGAGCCAACCAGGAAATCAACCTCTGTTGCGTCGACGTTCTGCTGCTCTGTAACGCCGCGCCCTGAGCGCCCAAGCACGCCGAATGACCATGTTTCATCGAGGATGAGGCGGAATTTGTACCGCAGTTTGAGTTCGACCTATACGCTGTTAGCTGAGCTGCGACAGCAGATGCAACGCTAGACCATCCCATACAATTTTCGGTAGATCCACGATATCCCCGACATTCTCAAACATCCCTTCGGTCACTATGAACCTCCTAGTCAATGGTTTCTTTGCCTGCTCCGCAGTGATTTTCTCTAGGACCCTCTCCAAGTCCTTCATGTCGTTATGTTCGAACCACCGGACTGTGCTTCTGGAGATCTGAATACCCTTTCGAATAGCGTAGTTAATAGCCTTGTCGGCTACAATTATATCACCTCTCTTCGAGAAAGCCGGAATGACGCTAGAGATTGTAGAGAATGCCTGGGCGTAGATGATACAAGCCGGTGCGCCTATAAACGCGGCAATATCGCTTTCCGTCTTCACGTGTACGTCCTGAGTGCCATAGAACCCCGGGGGGCCACATGGGCCGACCCCATATGTTCTGAGAGTCTGAATAGCCTTTTCCTTTAGCATCTCATTTGCTAGGAAGTTATAGAAATTATACGAGGCAAGGTTCGTGACGGTGCGACCATTGGCGAGTTTTGATTTTGGTCCGGTGGGACTTGGAGAGACATCAGTTCCTAGTACTCAGGCAAAAGGTGAGGTGTCTCTTACCCAACAATGACCGGGTGTTTTTCATTCTCCGTCTCCTCAAATGCCGTCTGAGGTGCAACGAGGGGCTCTGGGGTCCAATCGTCGATAAGTTCATCAATCTCCTTTTGCGAGATCAGTATAGTCAATGTTCATTGCGGCTTCAACTGGCAACCCACCTCCTCAGACAACCGGACGTAGTTCTGCTTCTGAGTCGAGTATTTTGGGGCGAGCAGGTATCTCACGAAGAAAATGAGGAGGAAGAGCTCGACTGCGGAGCGCACGGGGTCGTTTTGGTAGCTTGCTTTAACATATCGTAAGAAGATTGCTGATCCAGGAACCCTCTGGAACTTTATCGAGACTTCATTCAAGAAACGGAGCAGATATTCATGAGCGTCGTGAATGTCCATTATGTGAATAATCTCCCTCCCGATCTCACCGACTCCGCATGTCTGGACTAACTTGGAGACTTAGATCACGTGATCTCGTTTCCTCCAAGAAAGGGGAAGGTGTCAAGTATTCTTCAAGTACTGTGCTATGATGCTATGATGCACATATTCTAGCATCCACATCCACGGCGTTGCAGTTTACTGGTGGTTGTTACCGTCAACCGCATCTCTATAATCTATATACATACCACACACACTACACTTTGCGTTTTTTTTTTTGGTTGTCCGTATACTATATACAGTACTAGTAACTCGAATGCTCGCACTCTTATCTTTATAGTTGTGCTGCTCGTAGCTACATGAGGCTGGGGGGGTATGTGGGTAAGAGAATTGGCGTCTGAGGGGGGAGGGGGGGAGGGGGTTATCCACGTTCATTTAAGAGGTTTGGTGGTCAAAAGTATTTAGCCCTTATATATATTGTGGAAGCCAGCAGACAACGAACAGTTAGGGTATGAAAGTCGAGTCGTGAGTGCCGTCGTGTTGACGTGCAAATAATTATCAGCTATGCATTCAATTCAAAGCAGAGAGTAGTGCCTCGGAACGAATGACCAACCCGGAAAGCAAGCAAGGAACGAGTAAGAAATAAAATTTTCTATTCCATGTGCCACACCAACCTCAAAAGGGAAGGAGAGGATTAGATCCACCAATGCAACACATCTGTATCGTTGCACTGTTCCACAGCAAGAGCGACCATCCCCGCAATGCTTTCAGTCATTTTACAATTCAACCGCGGAAATACCACTAGCCCAATACCACTTAGAATTCTATCAACGCCGTTGCTCCATTTGTCCAATCTAGAAGAGCTTCACTTTGGCAGTAGCACTTGAGCCAGCCGCCGTGCCTGTTGGTGGGCCACCGGTGTCATTGTTGTTGAGGCCAGTAGGCTGAAGTAATCCCATGGGTATACTTGGCAAACTAGTGAGGTATTTTGAAGCGACTAGAGGACCGGCGATTAGGGCTACGAAAATCGCAAACATGACGAAGTAGAGAATTGAAAAACGGATGACGCGTCGCTTGCGCAGTTTCGATTGCTTCAGGGAGTAGATAGGGGGACGAATTTGGCGGCTATAATTGTTAGATCTTGTATTTACATGCGGCGAGATGGACATACCTTGGTCTTAGCCAGAATAGCATTACAGAGTGGAACTTGTCGACGTATGGGATGGCCAAGATGGGTAGCATCAAGAACAGGAGGGTGTGACCGAGAATGAAATCCGCTGCGAACATGCCGAGTTCCGTAATCTTGCAAAGAAATTCTCGTCCCGGTTGTGACATTGTATGCCAGCCCATGGCGTACCATTTCCCTGTCCACCAAGCGATGTTGGACTGATCCTGCTTAAACTCTCGGGTAAGGGCCAAGCTGATAATTAGCTTGAAAATGAATCGTTGGATTGCAACGACAGCAATCATCCCGAGGAGGGCTTTCGTGAAACTCCAACCTTCAAGGAAGAACATCACCTCAAAAAAGACGAGCAGCATCACCACGGCTATGCCATGGGCAATAGCGGCAAGCACTGAGCCGAATTTCTTACAGCACATGCTCAGGACAGGGCCCATGCAGCAAGCCATGGCGAAGAGACCCGCGAGGACGCCTGCATTGATGGCGATAGGTGCGAGTGCGACCAGGCCGACACGAATTAAGGAATTCGTAGCTGTCGCGTCGGAAACACCAGTCTGAGCATTGATGAAGAGGTACGGGATAACAGTAATGGCTAGTAGAACCAACGGACCAATAATCTCGCTGAAAATGATGTTTGTGAAGTGTGCCCGAGGAACATCACCGGAGAGTTTCTGAGATGGGTCACCAAGTGCCTTGCGTTTGTAACCAGTGATGCGGGTACGAGACAATCGGCAGAATGCAATCCATGAAGAGTGGTGGGAGCGAGAGTTTCCACGGGATAGCCACCTCAGGAATTCACGGTAGTCGATGAAGAAATCATTCCACGAGAATTGGTGAGGGTTAAAGATGAATGGTGAGATGCATAGTGCCAACAGAGACACCCAGAAGTAAACTAGCCAGACACCCCAGATTGTCATTGTTGCAAAGAGAAGCATCATTAGCGATCGAGCACCTAGGTATATTGAAGGACCGGCAAACCGCGAGTATAGTACGCCAAACGGAATGCGGGCGGTTGCAAATCCTCGTCCAGTACCAATATAACGAGCTCCCCCGAAGGAAAGATCCTGATGTAAAGAGTTTGCATAAATCTGGCAAACAAACACCTCGAAGAGTGGGGAGAGGGACGAGAAGTGCTTGGCCAGGCGAGTGGCGGCGCGCCAGAACCCACGCTCCGTTAGTTCCTGAACCACCAGGGGTACGAAAGATATGAAGAAGACGATGAAGATTGATATGATACAGCGAGAGACCCATTCCATAATAGGCACAAGGTTTGAGCAGCCTGTTGGGACCAGAGGATCGGTGATTGGGACTCCTTTTTTGTACTCGCAGAGGATTACTTCGTGACGGAGGGAGCCTAAGTTGATGAGGCAAAGCATGAACATCTGGACGGATAGGATGATGAACAGATTGTTGATGTGGAATCCTGGATGAGCATAGTAGAACGATAGGAATCTGTCCAAGGGAAGCTGTGTTCCGAGATAGTAGTATTCACGCGACAGCATTTGCTCGCCCATTCCAGTCCCGATTTTGGTGGTAAAGTTGAGAATAGAGCCGAACCCGAGATCACGACCCTTACCACATTGGTAGTACTCGCAATGCTTGATACGGCCTCCACGAATCAGCGCGTTCATACCGGCATAAATATCTTCATTAAGATGAAGCCCCTTTTGTGCCTTCGAGACTCCACCACGAGTTGTCATGAATATGCCGTTGAGGAAATCAGGATGACCGTAATGTAATTTACCACCGATTTGAGCCAACGTGCGAGCGAACAGCGTCCCAAACGTTTGTTCCTTTCCTGCAGCGACATCACCAAGGATGCCGATGTTTTCGGAGAAAATGTATTCCCGAGCACCAAGGATCGCAACAGGGTTTTTGTTAGCGGGAGGTAGACCAGGGGTGTATGGAGAGACCTTTTCGGTAGTCATCTCTTCAAATTCAGCGAGTACACTACGGATCTTGAGGCACTCTTCCAGGTAATTGTCCTGATTTGCATCGATAAGCTGAATATACTCGCCACGGTAGAAGATGATTGCGTGGTTCTGGTTATCAGACTTGCCGTCACCGAGAATGGGGTTTCCAGAAAGTTGGACGCGGAATTTTGGTCGACGCATGCCGTTCTCCATGAGCTCAGAGTGGCCATCAATTAAAGCAGAGTACAACCGGGGTTCGTCACCTTCGTTAATCGGTGGCTCTTCGTCCAAATAGGCAATCTGGAGATCGGGATAAGCGCGGAGCAAGAATTCGGTGTTCTCTCGTTCCTCCTTAGAGAACTTGGCGTATCTCTGCATAGAAACGACAATCTTGAACTTGCGGCGGGCCATACGTTCAAGTTCTCGCTCGAGTTTGTCAGAATTTCCACCGAACATCTGCACAACTTCTGGGTTCTCCACACGATATAGGAGCTTTATAGCCCGGCTGTAGTTCATAAACCCGGATATCGTGCGATACAGTGTCTGAGATCGAAGTGAGGCCCAAATGCGAGTCCGGAGGGTGTACTCTGGAGCTGCTGATTTGAATCCGATACAGTAAAAAGGAAGGTCGTCGATCTTGCTTTTGGCAGTGTCCTTTTCGCTCTTTTCGTAGTCACCATTGAACTGAGATGTCTCATCGGCGAGAATTTTGGTGTCCTTAACGAAGCAATCCCATTCGTGTGGATGGAGTTGTTTCAGATACTCTAGAAGGGTGACTCTTGAGTATGGTTCATCCTCGCGAATGATCTCACGTAGAGATAATAAAATTTTCTCGCTGTAGTGGGGGATAAGCACCGTGAAAGTTGGCATATTGTCAACCGGAAGAGGCTCTGGGATTGGTGTAGACAACGATTGAGCAAAGAATGAGATACGGCGTTCGGCCTCACTCTGGGACGGAAAAAACTCAGTCTTGAAAGAATGATCTTCTTGAGAAACGAAGAAGGTTGGTGCCCGGAGAGTTCGTTTGCCTTCCTGCTCGGACGGGACCTGGTGGTAGAGCAATTTCTGTACATGGTCGATTGCCAATAAGTGCTCCCGGTACATTGATATGACGATGGCGTTCCATATCTGTGATATCAATACTTTCGGCTTATACTTGATTTCCATATCGGTGGTTGCAAGGACTTTCGAGTATATGCGCTTTGGCAGGCGGGAGAATATATTTCTCCATGGGGTCCAAATCGAAACGCCGAGATAGAAGGATCGTGCTACCGAAAAGACGGTGTTCCAGATAATGTACCACAGGTAAGTATCCAGGAAAAAGAGAACCAAGTCCGTAAAGAACATGAGACCGAGGAGGATTCGCGGCTGCTGCAAACAGAGAATATTCCCGATTATCTTGTCTCCTGCACACTTGCTGATCTTCATCCCGGACAGAATACGGATAGGATCACGGAACGACAAGGTCAAGAAGAAGTAAGATTCGGACATCTTTGCCGCGAAGACTAAAACCCACAGTCCAAAAGACATCCACTTGTCATTGCCCTGTAAATGGGGATAGCTAGCCGTGAAGGTCTGACTAGCAACGTATTGCCGACTGCTCTTGGCAAGGTAACTACCAAAGAGTCCCCCGAGAGGCATGATCGAGAAGAAGAAGAACGTCGCTAGGGCAATGAAGAACTGGACGATACCGAGGGTAAGTGCGATCTTGTTGTCTTGGTTGATGCCGAAAATGTAAACGCTTGGGGCGACGTTGACAACGAAGACGCCGAGTAAGAAGAAAAGCCGCTTTGTTAAATGTTGAGCTCCGGCCCATTTGCGTGGGACATAGGCCCACTCGACCATAGAGGCGGCTACCATTATAAGAGAAGCCACCGTGCC